>CM075023.1:827819-856710 GCA_037576675.1 Pangasius sanitwongsei
TCTCTCCTTCTCTCTCTCCCAGTCTCTCTCTCCTTCTCTCTCCCCCCCGCTCTCTCTCTCTCTCTCTCTCTCTCTCTCTCTCTGAGTTACAGAAGCACTTAGTGATATGGAAGTAGAAGTGAACTTCACAGCAGACGTTTTAGTGACAGCATTAATTAAACAGTATTGTGAAGAAGCCGAGCGTTTGGCAGGAGCTCCACGCTGCACTCGCGTCTCGCTCACTCACACACGGGTGACGTAATCCTAAACGCAGACTGTATTACTGCGAGAACTTTCTCAAACGCCGCGGTTTGTTCAGCTTCAGGAAAACATTTAATCACTTTCCTCAGTTATGTCACGATCCTCGGCGGGATCAGAAACTAAATCACAGAATTTAATCAACATTTCTCCTCTGTCCTGAAGATGAGTCAGCTTTACCTCTGACTGTTACAAAGCGCTGACACTGGAGACTCCTTCCGTAGATGCTAAATAAACATCTCTTTATAAGAGGAAAACGTCGCCATGTCAATGATTACACGTGAGTTTTAATCGGTTTATTATCAGTGGTGCATCTGCTGTACAGGTCCCTGTGAATGAGCTGTTACTATAGAAACAATAACGTATTAGAACGAGCGCATTAATATAAACCTGTAAATCTGTGCTACTGTCAGAGCTGCTGTTATAGAAAATTAATCAGCACCTTTAACACTGACCAATCACAATCCAGAATTTAAGCTCTGGTCCTTGGCAAATAAAAGACAGTGAAAGTACATTAAATAATTCATTTATTAAAAGACTGAAACTCTTTTTATTGATTTATGACAGTGTATTACTTTGAATTTCCTGGGAAAGTCAGATGTGTTCCTCTCTCGGCCGTCACAACAAGGTGTGTGTGTGTGTGTGTGTGTGTGTGTGTGTGTGTGAGAGAGAGAGAGAGAGAGAGAGACAGCACTTACCTGAGGAAGGTGTGTTTTCTTTAGATGTCAGTTACCTGTTGCTTTAGCAACACTCACACACTCGTAAAAAAAAGTTCAGAGTTTGTAAACGGGAAAAAAAAACTCAATTAGTAGTGTCCTGACACACACACACACACACACACACACACACACACAATGCTCTATTTGATGTGTCTGATGTTTGTTTACTCACTGCACAAACACTAATTGAGGTTTTTTTCTCGTCTCCTCCAGCGTGGATGTGAAAGAGCAGGAAAAGGATGTGGTCCGTTTGCGCTCATGCTCCATTCATTTGTTAAATAGCTGCAGACCAGAGTGACTCGTCCAGGAGACGTGAAAAGACGACGCCACAAAGGACAGAGGCCACTAATAAGAGAGTTCGGAGGTACTGACTGCATGAGGAATGTCTTCAGTGGGACGAAGTGTGTGTTTGAATTAAACTGTCTTTCAGGACACAGTAGAAGAACATTTCCTTTTAACAGCACATGATGGAGATTTAACTGAATCTTCAAACATACACACTTTCTCAGGAGCGAGTGTGTGTGTGTGTGTGTGTTCAGTCATGTCAAGAATCTTTTCATGTTATGCAACATTACAGTGATTAACACAGAACACGTTTAATGTCCACAGTGACGATGGCAGAGGAACATCAAGACGGAGGTGAATGGATGCAAAATGCTGAGAGCTTCACAAAGGAAAATCTCGACTACTGAGCAACGTTTAGAGGCGCTGAGTGCACGAGAAACGCTTTCAGGAGCCGTTACGAGTCATCCATTCCCCTGTGAGCTTCTAAAATAACCCCAATCCCGTCCACACTACGTCCCTCAGACCAGCGCTTCTCTTTTTTGGAGTCAATTTGACTGTAAAATAAACTCCTCTGAGCTCTTCCATTCCAAATATTTCAATATCAGGCTCATTATTTAAATGTGTACAGTAATGTTTTGCATATTTATTAGCGCTGTAGAGCTTTTTATCCACACTAAGATCTAAGATGATATTATTTCTCAACTCGATAATAAATATAATACCTTTTTTAATCAGTGGGTTGTGATTTCCACCAGCGGAACAAAAAATGTACAAAAATTGCGGCTATGCTTCACTTTAAGCACCATCACAGTGGACTACATTGCTTAGCTGACTGCAGTGCATTGTGGGATTTAGCTGACTGCAATGCATTGTGGGATTCCATGTGTATGCAGAAATTTCTACATACTATAATAAAATCTTCTAGTCTGTAGTTTGTCTCTTTTGGGTGTGGCCTATCCAGCTTCTGATATGAGATAGTTGTAAGGAAAATATGTACATATGTTAGATGTTAGATTCGTACACGCAGCTGTGTTATGTTATATATAAATAAATTTACATGTAAATTATGTATAAAAATTGATTTCATGTTGAAGTTAAACCCGGGGAGATATGACACTATGCCTGTGGTTGAATCGAGTCTAAACACAGGACCGGGGAGGACAATCAGCCTCTGGACTGGTCCGAGGAGTTCGATATCACGGCTCTGCGTTGCGCACTTACATAGATAATAAACTTTCACTTTGTCACCTGGTTCTGTCTTGGTTCTGGTTAGGGTTCTGCGCTAGTAGCTGGAAGGTTGTGAGGTCAAATCCCCGGATCTTCGAGAACCACGGTTTGGGCTTTAAGCAGGACTCTTTGGATCTTACGCAGATTAAGTAATAAATAGTGCTATGGTTTTTTTTAACACAAAAACAAGAAGCAAGACTCTTAGTGTGGATTTTATTCTCTATGTATGGAAGCGAATGAAAATGAAAGTTTGCATCCCCTATGGGTTTTGAATGGAAAAACACTCATGATTTATATACAAAATATTGAACTTGCCCTGTTTTTGTACATGCAATAATTAATAAACACTGGCGAGACGTAACACTCTCTACACGTACTGATATAAACGTCTGTGTCTTCTGTACTGATCACTTATAGAAGGTATAAATAAATGAATGTGTGGCTCTTTGACAGGTTCTATCAGAATCACGGAGTAGTTTACGACATTGAACTCACATAGTCACGGTTTGACCTCCTTATGTCGAGTCTCTCTTTGAGCAAAAAAAAAAAAATCAAACAAGATCCGAAAGTTTTCTTTCTGTTCTTTGGATGAAATGAGCGGATGGCAGCACGACAATAGCGGCGATAACGAAGTGTGGAGTGGAAATGCAGCTGTTCAAATAAGACGCACGCCGCATCTGGGCCTCGATGACTCATGTAAAGCGTCTTATGACATATCAACAAGTGCTGCCTCCCAGGATTTGCCTTCTGCAGATGAATAGATGGAAAAAGGAGGGTGGGGTGTTGGGGTGGGGGAGAAGCAAATACCTTAAACAGCTTCCTAAAGCCTGCGTGAAAAGCCTGCTTGAGAGAGGAGAGGAGAGACGGTGGCCGGCCGTTTGAAACACGATGGGAAAGATCCACAAGGCTCCACTTTCTGCTCTCATGCATGTGAATTAACTTGTCAGAGGGTAAACAGAGAGGTATTACAGATGAAAGACGAGCCACCGGAGAAGGAATTCCATCTCGGGCGAACCGAGTGATTGGTTAACAGTTTTTTTTTTTTTAGACAAAGCGACAAATCTCGTAAAAATGCTAAATTTAAGGAAAGGGTTTCGTTCTGAGACAAACGGAGAGCCTGAAGATGGGATTTAAAACGTGGGAGTTTAAACAACTCAGTGACAGGAGAAAAGCTAGTTAAGTTTTATTTGCGTGCTCTTGGGGGCTTGCTGGTGGGAAATCAAACACGGGAAGAGCGTCACAGATGCAGTTTAAAAGTGGTATTAAAGTGCAAGCCAAGTTTGACGACACGATGAAGAACTCAGGGACTTCTCCAGACGCCATCTTGCAATCACAAAAACACCTCAGACACGATGAGAGCAAGTCAAAGTGTGATTGTGATCCATTTGTTTCTACGCTACAGTACTTCCGTCATTATTTCCACCAAAAAGCGTCTCATTATAAGCGCTGGTTTCTATGAGGGTCTGATTGAGCGCTCGATTGAATAGGAGGCGAGCGGAGGGAGGTGGTGGTGCTGGTGGTGCTGGTGGTTTGTGGGGTTTCAGGGGGGGTTTGTTTGCTCTCACCGCTGAATGTTTAGAGAGCGTCTTCACATTCACACACAGCTCTGAGCTCTAACACAGCGCCACAGCAACCCGCGCACTGGCATCCTAATGACCGAGCCGCGTTAAAGGTTAACACAAGAATGTGTAGCCGCTCGTTCGCTCCCTGTTTCTCTCCCACACTCTGTCTCTGTAAAACCTACAAGAGCTACTTGTTTCCGTAAAAATCCCAATAATCATACATCTGAACTACATTCATTCATACAGCAGAATAATCGATAACCCCGAGAACTTCTATCACGTCTATTGATTTTTCTGCACGCACATAAAACACCCCGATCGTAAATGTTCTATTCGCTATTAATGCTTGTTTCAAAATCTATTAACACTCGTTTCTGAGAGGTGAATTTATTATAAAAGCTAAATCAATACGCACTGCAGAACCGTAGGCGCAGTTCAACACGGCCGGCCAAAACTTTATTACCAAAGTCTAGAATAATAAAGAATTTAGCTCCGCTCGTGCATTAGAAATTCTGAAATGAAGAAATAAAGAAAAATAGCAATAAAAATAGACATTACATGAATAACTTTATGGAATAACTCCTAAAGAAAAGGTGATCTGAAAAGGTTTTTTCACATTTCCCATTACTTCTCTGTGTGTTTGCGTGTTTTTGGAGCATTAACGGAGCTTTCATGAGATTGTAAAAGCAGGAAATACTAAAACGTTAAATTCTGTCACTCATAAATTAAAATTATCACTAAGTTTAAGTCAGTTATTAGGTCTTAATGAATGACGCTGTTATGATTCAGTGAATCTGGTTCGTGATTTGATATTATCACCAGACTCCACACTCAGTTTGAATGAAAATGATCCCTTTTTTAGTTTTTATTTGAAAACTCGTATTTGTAAACCGTGTGACGTGCGAGTGAGCTGACGTGGGGAACTCGCGGTGCGTTTGGGAAAAAACTGACAGAATGCAGCAGATATCATTGCCATTAATAACAATATAAAGATAATACACTTTTAAAATCAACTTATGTAGAAACATTTACGTTAATTATTTGCTAAAAAAAAAAAAACATCTTTGCTTTAGAGAATTTCTTTTTCCTTTGCACACTGCTGTATCTGGTGTGAAAAGATAATAATGGGAGGATCAGTGGAAGAATAAACGACACACGGGAATTAAAAAGATGCAGAGCAAAGCAGAAACACAAAGCAGATGTGGTTTATATTAAAGTCTGTAATAAAATAGACACAGCTGTAATGGAACTACTGAAGACGCTGCAGTGTTACAGATGGACTACTGTAGTAGATAGATAGATAGATAGATAGATAGATAGATAGATAGATAGATGAATGGATGGATGGATGGATGGATGGACTTTATTGATCCCCGAGTGGGAAATCTGGATAACATATACATCATGTTATCATGTAATTACACAAGTGTATCAACTTCAGATTTGAATTACTAAATTGTGATTCAACACTATGGTGACCCAGCTAACAAGCTAACATGCTAACATGCTAATGTTTGTTCAGTGTTCATCCTTTCAGTGTTGAGCCACAGACAGCTTGTGTCCCCATGAAAAACTAGCCGTGATCAAGCCGGAACTGGAACATGAGCGACGAAGAATAAATCCCCCATTTTTAGTGTGCATTTATAAACCACACATTCTATCTGTGGCTATTAATTAATTCTTCATAAATGTGATTCAGTCCTAAATCGAGACTTGGCAGCCAACATGCCCATGTGGGTTGCTAGCATGCTAGCTAATTCCCCAAACAAACAGCACTCATATCTTTAATGGAATACTTTAAAGTCAGGTCGGGAGGTTTAATGGGAAATCTTATATAGCGCTCCATCCATTTTAGATCATTGTCATCTGTTCTGTCTGTTATAAAAAACTTTAGGAAAACAAAGCAACTAGCCACCATGTCCTGTTGGTTATTATTATTATTATTATTATTATTATTATTATTATTATTGAGTCTGGTGATGAATGTGAGTGCAGGACGTGGTGAAAGTGAAGATCTCTGGCTCATGACGACTCGCCCCGAGGCGGGAAGCTTTAATCAGCCCTCGGTGCTCAGTAAACAACGCCTGAGCTGCATCTGCTGAAGCCTTAAAGACGAGACGTCCTAAGTGCACGTCCTACACGGCAGATCCACCCCCTCTCTCCGACGAGACAAAAGCAAACCTGGTGATGACAGATGACACATCTACACAGATCCTCACCTAATCCCCAACTTCTTTCCATCACTTTCCTTTTATCCTCGGTGTGTAGAGCTGCAGGCCTTTTCCCAGCGACGGGACGAGCCTTCGTCTGCCTTCACTGTGAGAAGCGCGGTGCAGATCACTCATGCCAGGAGCTTCTTGTCGATGCTAATCCCGGGCCTGTAAATGAGTTATAATAACCTGAGTGCAAAGATTTGCACCTTAATCCTGATTCATGAGGATGCGCAGGGTGGGACGGCATTTCGCCGTGACGATGTGGCATGAGGATTTGTATCGTTAACCGTGAGATATGCTGCGAGGCAAAAATGAAACGTACACAATCTCGCACTTTACTGCAAAATGCCAGCGATGATCCAAGCTAGTTCCTAAACCTTGCTCTAAGTACTGCAGTAAGTACTGCTAATATATAATGGAAGCTCACAGCTGTCAGTTAACATGTGTAACTCATCCCTTAATCGGGACCAGCATCAGACTCATACAGGGGGGCGTGGCTTAAAGTCTGAAGGCAGAGCTGTACGTAAGAAATGATTTAGATGAGAATAATGTTCACGTTTGATTTGAATATGTATTTGTAATGCCGATTTTTTTCGTCTAGTTCGTGTCTTCAGCTAACATTTGAATGTTTTTTTTTCAAACGTTCGTCAAGCAGCAGTAAGAAAACAGCGAGGCAAAAGTCCAGTGAGACACTGACTAATGACGAGCATCCTAATCCTCAATTTTTCTGTTTTTACAAACCATAGTCCAGTTCCACCTTCTTGTTTTTTTATTTCTTGTTTTTTTATACTGCGTCCTTTCCCCTTCAGTGACTCGGCTTTCTTTTACCAGGTGCTTCCTTTTTATTCTCGTTCAGTCTGAATGCAAAGCAGAAAAGTCTAGTTTTTTTCTCCAGTATCGCCGTAGCAAAGGGTCAACAATCGGAAATGCTACCACTAAACCATAAATATTGGCACCTCTGTAAACTGTAAACTTCTTTTACTTTCAAACAAACTTTCAGACACTCTGCATGTCATGGCTGATTGACTACACGTCTGCATTTCATTTATGGTTGACCTTTAAATATTAGAGAAAGTGGTATTTCTTTTTTTTTTCTTCTCTGAAACACTTCTCCAGCACAAAGTGACCCGCAGCCATGTGACCCTGACCGGGTTCATGAGCGTGTTATGAGCCACTTGAGATGAGTGATGGAACGAGTTCAACGAGATGGAAAGACAGTGTTATTGTCTTTAATTATCCAAAGCCATAAAAACTTAAATATTTCTCACAGTGATAAAATTAATCAGTGGGACTTTCCTCGTGTCTCCTTGAGGACTTGAGGACAGAGCCGCATCAATTTTAGGAGAAACTCCTGCTTCAGTGACAGACAGACGATTGTCGTGTAATGAGCTGTGTTGATGTCTCGCCTTCAGCAGCGTAATAACAACACCAGCAGGCTGATGTGAGAACTTCGGTGCCATCTGAGAGGACACCTGACACTAATGGACTGTAAATAACGTCAGCGCTCATCTCGTCATGACCGCAGAGAGACGACGGAGACGAAATAAATCAGAGGACAGAGAAAAAAAGTCATATTTGCATTCGGATTCATGAATTCTGATAACAAAGTTTGGATTGAAGGAGTTTTGGGAATTCAATTCAAATAATAATATTTCAATAGAAGACTTTGGGTTTTTTTACTTCATTTACTAAGTGCTGCATTACCTCACGCTCCAGTCGCCGTGGCGATGGATTTTCGATAAATCTCCGAGCACTCAGAATGATGGAGCGCTCCGCATATCACGAAAATACGACGCCACTTATTAGCACCTGACAACTTATTGACCGCACAGCGCTGATTCATATTTTACTGCCAGAAATGCCCACTGCTTGGGACCACTCTTCCAAATGTGTGTGTGTGTGTGTGTGTGTGTGTGTGTGTGCAGAACAAACACTGCTCAAAATCAATCAGGACGGCCGAGAGCAGTGAAAGCAGAGCACAGACTTGTTCGTTTATTTAGCAGACTGAAAAAGAACGACATTCTGTTTATTATCAGTGACTGATCATTTATACAATTTATATTAAACATTTTAGACATTAAAATTCCTTATGCTTTACTTTTATTCCTTTTTTTGGACATTCCTCTGAAAAACAAACTCATATATTTTAATACATTTATAATGTTACATAAATAGAGTGAGCTTTGTGCCTCTCCAACTCACATCCCATTTTCACTGGGACCGCCCACTGCTCATAAATATTCATAAAGCAAACTCATAAAATAAAGTTCATTAATATTCAGTTTGTGTTACAGTTTATCAGCTGTACCCTGTTACGTAACGTTAACTCGAATTGGAAAATGATCCGCCTCCTTAACGAAGGGAGAAACGTTTCACACGTTTCAAACCTAATCAGAAATGCACTGATTGATTATATATATTATATAATGTCATGATATACATCGGTGAGCGATACATCGGTTTCGTGCAGTCGTGAGCTGCTGCTCAAACAACATTTACGGACAGATTCTGGATAATTTTGTATTAGTAGGGATCTATTTGCAGCTTTGCGACAGGACTGGCTCGTTTCATGGCTCGTCCTGGTCATCACATGGAGATAAAGTGTGTTATTTTGAACGTCGTGTATAAACAGGGAGCGTTTTTATCACCACTGAATCAAAGAAACTGCACTAGTCACTAGCAGCAACTCCGTGTAATCTTAAAGAAAATAAAAACAGGAAAAATTTACATGATTAAAAATACCAAGGTTAAGGTTTGTAAGCGTCTCATCCTCGTACTCATCATAAAACTAAATGATTGTTTTGCCCCACCCACAACACCAGTGACGTAGTCAAAGATAAGAGGCACATTAGCAAAAGATTATTATCTTTGTACTAATCGATTAGTGAGTTTAATATTCTGGCCAAGATCATGAGCGAAAAATAGGTCAGATTTATGATTTCAGATTCAACTCATATTGCATGCTGATCTTTTTTTTTTTTTTTTTTGCAAGAATAAAGTATACAGTTGTAAAGAGGCTGTTTTGTATTGAAGTTGTATCAAAAAGAAATACCAAGACCCTTTGTTTATGCACAGAAATTTGCACAGTGTGTGTTAATTGTCCTTTATCCGTCATCAGGGTCAGTTTCTGATATAGTGGAGGTCCAACGGTCGTCCCTATCAGATACTAGGCGGGGGGGGAAGGGGGGGGGGGATACTACATACAAAATCACAGTGTTTGTATTTTAAGTCCAAAGTGCCATTTTTTTTTTAAATCAGATTTTGCACTACATCTGAATTCTTACCACAAGTTCACATACTGTAATCCAGTGCTTGGACCCCGTCCTCGCTGCTCGTAGCTTTTTCGTCTAATTTTACCCGAGTTGCTTAATCTGCCAGAGACGTGTTCAGGGTGAAAGGTTGTGCAGTTTAAGGCATTTTTCTCCTGCTCTGTGGAAACGTGTATGGGGGGAAAAAAAGAAAAAAGATTATGAAATAGAAATAAATCTTATTAGCGATCAGTAAGCAAGCATTAGCGCTAATTCCTGTACACATTTCCCTTAAAATCGGCTTGGAGCCGTCACGCAGCTCGAGGACGTCGTTCAGGGCCGCGTTCCATTTCACTTCGCTTACTTTACTGACCTGAAATTCCTGATGAGGAAAAAAAGAAAATGTAAAAGGTGGAGTCTCAGGCTGAACAGGACACAGAGGCAGAACGGCATGCTGAAGTCATTTTCTGTAACATGGTGATGCTTAATTTGTTGATAAAATATACTAAGGTTCTACTGAAGAGAGTGAAGAAATCGTTAATCTGGTAGAATATGACTTCCTGATGAAGCTGGAA
Source organism: Pangasius sanitwongsei (assembly GCA_037576675.1). Classification (NCBI taxonomy): domain Eukaryota; kingdom Metazoa; phylum Chordata; class Actinopteri; order Siluriformes; family Pangasiidae; genus Pangasius; species Pangasius sanitwongsei. Next base: position 837,886 of record CM075023.1, read on the forward strand.
GCGGTCAGCGTCATCATCACAAGCAGGAGCTGTTTTCTCGCTCGGACACGTCACGCTGAAACAACTTTAATCACACTTTAAGTAGCTTTGTGAATTTGAAGGATTTTACTCCTACAATTCTCCTTTGTAACGTGCTTCAGTGCCGAGAGTCCTCGTTTTTCTTCCTAACAAGCCGAGACACATTGTGTAAACATTACAAACTATTAGTCAGACTTCACACACAGCATTGCTAATTGTTTGAATAATGTGTTCAAATGAAACAACCGCGGCGAGGACGAGCGCTCACAGGCACGGTACCTCATCACCATTAACACCACTTTAACCACGAACCAGGAAACCCGAAAAACTCTCACCGTGTCGGCGTGAATTACAAGAACACTACTTTCTGAGTAACCACAATGAAAACACTTCACGTAAAACGGCTAACGTGACGAATTAGTGCTGCTTGTCACAATATGCGCTGTACAGTTACACCACAGCGCTGCTGAATCCTGGACTCTGATTGGTCAGAAGGTGCTGATTAATTTTCTAAAGCAGAAGCTCTGACAGTAGCGCAGGTTGCTCTAATACTTTATCGTTTCTATGGTAACAGCTCGTTCACAGGGACGTGTACAGCAGAAGCTCCACTAATAATAACCATCATGATAAAAATCATCCATTCTTTAAGGAGACTTTTTTAACATTAATGGAAGGAGTCTCCAGTGTCAGTGCTTTGTAACAGTAAGTATTTAATGGCAGCTATAACGCACGGTGACAGTAGCGGATATTATCGGTACGTCTGGATGCTATCGTTGGCTTTGTGACTAGCGGCGGTGCTGAACACCATCTACTGAACTTCAACAATTAAGCAATGTTAAGCAGGACAAGCATCAGGCCACAGCAGCTTAACGCAGCAGCTTTACCCTGACACGGGTGAATTTCTGGCATTCCTGCCTCGCCTCTAATCTGCTTTCCTCGTTTCTTGCAATTAGACTGAAAACAATGTTTTAATCTGCAGAGCTCAGGAGATTTCTGGCCCATTTTCTCCAACAAACAAGCAAAGAAACTACACACGCAGAACACGAAACAACGAACAACGAACAAAACGCACTGAGTGCACCTCTCACTGCAGCAATATACTGTACACTCTTAAAGCATTTACAGAACTTAAAGGTTCTTCACTCATCTCGCTGCGGGAACCCTTAAAGGTTCTTCACTCATCTCGCTGCGGGAACCCTTAAAGGTTCTTCACTCATCTCGCTGGGGGAACCCTTAAAGGTTCTTCACTCATCTCGCTCCGGGAACCCTTAAAGGTTCTTCACTCATCTCGCTGGGGGAAACCTTAAAGGTTCTTCACTCATCTCGCTCCGGGAACCCTTAAAGGTTCTTCACTCATCTCGCTGCAGGAACCCTTAAAGGTTCTTCCCTTGTCTCGCTGCAGGAACCCTTAAAGGTTCTTCACTCATCTCGCTGGGGGAACCTTTAAAGGTTCTTCACTCATCTCGCTGGGGGAACCGTTAAAGGTTCTTCACTCATCTCTCTGGGGGAACCCTTAAAGGTTCTTCCCTTGTCTCGCTGCAGGAACCCTTAAAGGTTCTTCACTCATCTCTCTGGGGGAACCCTTAAAGGTTCTTCACTCATCTCGCTGGGGGAACCGTTAAAGGTTCTGTGTGGAACCCTACAACAAAGTCTTTCCTATCAGAAGGGATTCCAAACTGAACCATTTATTAGAACCATTATTTATCCCAGGAACCCCTGAAAACCTGTATTTTCTAAGAGTGTGTGTAGTAACTGGGTAAGTGTGTGGAACAAACTCCAAATTATTGCTCATTATTTTCTTCTTAACACCTAGAACGTGTCAGGAGGTTAGTATTTAGAAAAAGCGTTCTTCAAGGCTTCTTTAAGAGTTTATTCAATAATGAAGAGTACTAAGTTTCTTAAAAGGGTTCTACTTAGAATACTTTCTAATAGAGAAGCACTGTAATGTTCTACACAGAACCTTTAACCTTTAACTGAAGCACACTTAACCAACGCACACTTAACTGAAGAACAGTTTTGTAAGAGTGAACATGGGACTTTTTTGCATCTAAAGTCTGTTTAATTTCTTGTTATCATCTCTTACATTTCCTTCTGTCACATCACTGCACACCGTCTTATGACATCACTGCACATTGTCTTATGACATCATTGCATACTGCATGCTGTCTTATGACATCACTGCATACTGCACGCTGTCTTATGACATCACTGCACATTGTCTTATGACATCACTGCATACTGCACACTGTCTTATGACATCACTGCATACTGCACACTGTCTTATGACATCACTGCACACTGCATGCTGTCTTATGACATCACTGCACGCTGTCTTATGACATCATTGCATACCGCACACTGTCTTATGACATCACTGCATGCTGTCTTATGACATCACTGCACACTGTATTATGACATCACTGCACACTGCATGCTGTATTATGACATCACTGCACACTGCACACTGTATTATGACATCACTGCACACTGCATGCTGTATTATGACATCACTGCATACTGCATGCTGTATTATGACATCACTGCACACTGCATGCTGTCAGACTAAACTATATTTCCAAAACACAAACAAACGTGATTCCAGAGACACAACATCTTGTCCTGTCTTTAATCCAGATTTTTAACCTGGAAATGGCATTGAACCCCGAACCAGAGCGTGATGCTGATCTCAGCATGTGACTTTACCTTATAAAGACATGTAAAGGGGTGGAGTTAACAGTAAAAGCATTTCGCTTGCCACTTAATCCACCTAAATCTCACTCATTATTTCTTACGTTTTTAATAACTTCTGCTCAGCCGTGTTTCTGCAGGAATCTAACATCCGCCAGCTCATTTTTAATCAGCTGACGAGACGCTTCACACAATCAATACAAATCTCATAGAGATAATAAAACGCAGCCGCAAATCGCACCGACCCGCACACACACCGCGGCCTCTTTTCTCTTTCTCTCTTCCTGTGCTGGTGGAATTATGGGTAATGACTCAGGACAAATGCTGAGCATGGATCGAGAGCGAGCGGGATCCAGCACCGATCCTCATCACCTCGGCCTCTTCATCGATCCCGTCTGCCTTCGACAGCTCGGGGAAGAAAAAAAAAAAACACGAAGAACTCCTTCACCTCACCTTGCACAATCACTCGTCGCTGACGGTTACTATAGCGACAGACGGTTCGATCCAAGCCGCAGCCTTACATTGTGAGCTAATGAAAGGCGCCGCTCGTTTTCACAAGACGAGCGAACGGATGCGTTTATTCCCAACACTCTGACTTTAATCCATCACGTAACAAACACTCGCACAGCTTCTGTCTCGGGTTATTTACTGATTTGTCTGGATGAGCGCTGATCTCTGACGAACAACGTTAAGGACACGTGAACGCAGACAGTCTTTTCAAGTCCTGTGGATACACACCTCAGTCACAATTCACCAAATCACCAATATAATAAATGTGTGGAAACACCTCAGATTATATTCCTGCATGTCCACTGTGCCTCCGAATACACACACGGATATATATTCACACCCCGAATGCACATCATGTGTAACTGTGCAGCTTTTACATCACACACACTCTGAGTGTTTACAGTCACACTGGTTAAATCCTCTGCAGGCTGCACTGAGTGGAGGTTTAACGAGGTTTATTAGCATTACGGCGCTCGTTAGCGATGAGCTTTCGGCAGGAAGGATAGTCAGCGTACAGGGATGATTTCGTAAACGTGTGTCCGTGTCCTAAACGCTACAATTCATGACTAAGCAGACTTCTTGATTTTTAATTTCATAAAATAGTCAACTGACAAGAAAACAAGAAAAGATAGCCAAGTATCAGATATTATTTATACTCAATGTATAATTAAAAATGTAGGTATGAAAAATAGATCAAAAGTTAGGATCAGTGTTTTAATGTACAAGTTTAAATACTAACACGTTATAGTGATAATACATACAATGCCAGCTGATCGTTACCATGGTGACCGTTACTCCACTTAGCACTGAGCAGCTAGCTGTAAGACGAGCTAATGAATTTTCTGAGAGGATTTTTTAGCCAATTATTGTGTAAATAATCACGTTACAGTACAGTTTTAAGGTAATGAATGAATCGCTGAACGCGTCGTGTTAATATTTAGCTTCCATCGCCACACTGTTTAGATTCCGTGTAGCCGTTAGCTAATTCTCCTCAGATAAATAGCTAACTGTTGAATGCTAAAATTCAACCAAATAGTCCTAATATTTGATGTGTGTAAATAACGTCAGTTATTTCACAGACTGTAAATAATATTAATAACAGTTTCATCGACTTTCTTACTGCAGTCGTCGTTTGGTGTTTTTTTTCTGCCGAGGTAAAATGCAGCGATGTGTCGCAGGCCATCGTGACGAAACTTTACTTTTTAAAAAAAACAAAAATTCTCAGACGGTCACACTCGCCAGCAGCCTTTATTATGTTTTTTTTTTTACAGGTAAACAAGTAAACAGGTAAAGAGCTAAACAGGTAATCAGGTAAACAGCTATTGTGCAACAGAGCACTCTTAGTAAATGAACACACAAAGCAGAAGTGAAAAGGTTCATAAAAATCTCAGTGATTTAACTTTCAAGAATGAAGATGTACAAAACACTGACAAATAATGTCACCTGGTCCTAATAATCACACACACACACATACACACACACACACACGTGTGACAGATTGTAGGTGCAGCGTCTACACTTATTACATGATTGACTAATGAGAGTCTTGTGATTTGATTTCACAGATCATTAACATCAGCTAGAAGAGCACGAGCGAGAGAGGAGAAAGTCGTAAGCTTTTTTCCTCTGCCAGTTAAAGAGGAGCCTCTTCATCGTAGTTAGGCCAAGCATTTCCTGTGGCTGGTAATAAAGCCCACCTGGCTGTCAGGTTAACAGGGTCCAGTGAGCGAGCTGTCCACAGGTATTGAGCCGGGCTGAAAGCAGCAGCGGAAACAGGGCTCTTCAGCAGCACCTGATGACGGCTGGCTACCGAGAGCTCGTTAAACAAAGCAGCACAGAGGCTGAGATGTGTTTGGGTTCACTGCTCAATTCAACTGCAAGTGTAACACGTAGCTGCCGCTTCCCTCGCTGGTGTTGACCGCCGGAGGATGGGCTCCGCTCTTCAGTCTCGCAGGCCTTTATGAGGAAGTGTTTCTTCTACATTTTCACCATTCAAATGTCGTCAGTGTCACTGTTTCTCAGAAAACCAGAGCATTTCACAAGTAAACCACAGGAGCTCGAAGCATGTAAAGCGTGTCACGGTGACGAGCAGCATGTTCACTCTCACACACTTTTCCCTCAGTCAGGGTTGTCTCTGCACGTCGCTGTGGGCTTTACGGACTTAACCTCTGCTTTCTGGAGAGCATGTGCGAGTTTGCTCTGTGGCAGATGGTTCTGACAGCCGTCCATCAAAAACATAAGCGTGTGCATCTCATAGATGATGTTATGAGATAAAAAATATTATTTATCAGTTATGGAAGGAGTCTCCAGTGTCAGTGCTTTGTAACAGTCAGAGGTAAAGCTGTAACTTTAGTTTGTCCAACATCTTCAGGACAGACGAGTTTACGCTTCTTTGCAGTTTCTCAGCAACATGCATAACAAGCTGCGATTTTATTTTTTTTCTTATTAACTTATTTTAAAAAATGCTGGTGAGGGAACGACTCACTCGTTATAGCTGCTGTAACGGAAGTGAGAACTTGTTTCATGGATGTTCTACAACATTAAATATAACTATAAACGGATAAAAACTATGATGTGTCATTCTTTCAGAAATAAAAATTGTAATTGTTGGTAAGCTGCTGTGGTGTAAGAGGAATAAAACACTAGGGGACATGCTGTTATAGGGAAATAATCAGCTTCAGGGTTATAGCAGTAACTCTGCTTCATCACACCACACACACACACACACACACACACAGTGTTTATTACTTATATAACAGACACATCCCCCTTTAAATCATGAACCCAAGAAAATTACTGCAAGTCCATACATTCGAAATGTTTAAAGTCTATACATCAGGGACATTTTTATCATTTGTATATCTCTATATCTGGCTCAGTGTCCCTGCCTGACTGGAGTTCATGTAAAATGAGATTTATATAAACAGAGGGTGATTTTTTTTGCCCAGCTGCTGGCTTTCTGCCCTCACAGAGCGGTGCGAGGGTGATGCTTTGCTCACTTACACACAAAGTTTGTGGAACCACTGCAAGTCTAAACAGGGAAGGTGTCATGAATTCAGAGCTCATTCCTTTTGGGTGACGGGACTCGGGGAGGAAAAATGATTTCTAAAGAGCGTGAAAAGGAGAACAAACAGCAGGCCGCACAAACAGAGAGGCAGAGAGAGCTGTTCTCACCTCCCAGGAGCTGAATTTACTTTAATCATTTAAATCCTTGAAGGCGTCTCGGCCTCCTGACGTTCACCATGAACACATCGTTTTCTTATAAACGTTGAACCGTGAGCTTCAGAAAGAGAGAACTGCTCTGGGATCAGTTTCAGTTTTTAATATCTGAATGAACACAGTTATGTGGATAGAGAACTGGTCCTACATCTGACACACCAGTTTTTGCACACTGTACAGTGACCTGCTCTGATTCAGCCATACATGCACACTCCTGAGCCCTCGCTATCTCATGACATCATTAGATGTAAACGTTTCCCAAAAACCTTCAGATTAATACTCAGTGTACTGTAAGTATCGCGCTGACACATTTCCTGTGTAGCGTTTTAGAAATGACAAATGTCAATGACGTTAGCTTGTGTTTATTCTTTCCTGCAAACATCTGCTCTCTGTGTGAGCTTGCTAGATTTGGCTATTTATTTGAAAAAGCAAATTGTAGTTAATTTATACTGGATTTGAGACAATTTGAACACCATTTTTACAATAAGCTGAGCAACACTCGACATGGCGGCAAGTCCCGTTATTGATAAAGGCCTGGCAAGTTCACTATCGACCTGGAACATTGTGTTATTTTAGCCACATTATTTACACCATTATTGTCGGATTTAATAGTGATTAAAATCACTATGATGATTTATTACGTATAACTTTTAAACAAAAAAAGGAACAGATGATCTAAGCAGGAAAGAAAAATAGCATTAAATCTGTAAAGTATGTGGAAAAAAAAGAATTCAGTGCGAGTCTGTGGAGAGGGGGCACTTACTTTTGAGCAGTATGTGCCTCTAGACTGGTGGTAACAGCAGTGAGCATTAATATATATATATATATATATATACAGACTAAACTCATCAGCTGATGATCAGGTGTATTTTATGTGTTAGAGCAAAAAAATAAAGTTTACTAACATCACACTTTAATATTACAAACGGGTGTAAATGCGTATTAAATGTGTGATGTTACCTAAATAAATTGTTCGATCATGAGCTAGCATCGAGCTAGCAGCGTCACAAACACGGTCACATGATTACAGGGCGATTAACGCAGTGTCATGTTTCCTTATAACAGCACAAGACAGTGAGGAATCGTTAGCATGATGCGTTATGTATAACGCTAAACAGTTCTGAAGAGCTCTCCAACGTTTTCAGACAAATTCGTAGTCGCCATTTTTTGGGTGAACTAATCCTTTAAGCCTCGCGTCTGCTCCTGTAAGATACCTGCTGACCTCCAAGAGCGCCCGTACGATTGGGAGAGAGAGCGCCATGACGACGATGAGTGTGAAGCGTGTTGAGTAAAGCTCTACTCAGGTGTGTGTACTTACAGCGTGAAACCTGGAGTTCCTGTCAAAACCCTGCAGTCCATTATCTTCCTATAAACGCACACTCTCACGCGTTTTATTCCTCTTACACAACAGAAAAATGCCAATGAATGTGATTTTTTACATTTTTTAAAGAAAAATTACAGATTTACCTCTGACAGCACTGACACTGGAGACTCCTTCCATAAATGCTAAATCAACATCTCCTTACCGAAAACTTCACCGTATCAACGAGTACACACGGTTTTGAGTCTGTTCATGTTTTTGAGTCTGTTTATGTTTTTGAGTCTGTTTATTTAACAGCACTGAGGTATAAGATTAAAATATCATACTGCAAAGACATTTTCATGATATCTGCTAATGAGGAAAATATTTACAGGAATGGCTAAACCCACCAAACATGCTAACGTGGTTAACGACGAATCAATGAAGCAATTAGCCACCACTCAGCACACGTCCATGTCCATAGTGGTGATCTGTCAAGTTACAGTGTTAAATTATCAGTAACCCTTTTTAATTCCATACTGTACACTCTCATAAAGAAGGGCACTAATCTGTACCTTTTCTTGGTGTGGTAGTTGTACCCTCTCGTGTGCACCTTTTGTACCTTTGGTGTGCATCTTACCTACGAAAGTGTCTGTACTTTAAAGCTTTAGTCTAAAAACTAATCACTGTGCATTTACATGCCTTAAATTATTGTCACTAAATCCACGTTTCCAAGTGAAAGATATACAGGGACAAAAGACGTACGTGTAACGGTACCACCCCAGAAACAAGGGCCCAGGGTCGTACAGGGGTTTCAGCCTATCAAAACAATTTACTATCCACATACATAATTAAAATCATCTTGTAATTGAATTGAAAGATTATAATTAAATAAACTCAGGACCATAAACTCTACCAAAGCTACTGACAAAATGTGCTGATGATGTAATTCTTCATTAAGAATTTGATGCTGTAATCATCTCACCGTGGGGGGTGAATACTTATACAATCTCAAATTATACATGCTTTATTTGTTTAAAAAAAATCCCCCAGTTCTTTATAATGGTCTGTTTCGTGTAGTTTCATGACATAAAGTCCATTTTAGTTTCAGGTCATAACACTGGAAAATGTGGGAAAGTTTAAGGGGGGGTGAATACTTATGCAAAGCTCCGTTCGTGTGGTTTGTAGGTGATGCATGTTCAGATCCATGCTGATCGATGAGCAGATGTAGGAGGAAGTGTTGATGTGACTGGTGGTTCTGGTCTGACCCGCTGGACCCTGGGCCAGGCGTAATGTGACCCGTTACCCGGTTTGTTTGTTTTTTCCCTGAGTCACCTGGGTAAATTTGAGGATTTAAGGATTCGAGCAGTGTGGATGTGACTCACCTGCACCTCTGTGATGACCTCACACTGGTACAGTAGAGTTACAGGTCGGAGTGTGTGGAGTGTTTTCAGCCAATGAGCTGTCACTGCGCTCACACACTCCCTCTCCTCCAGCATCCCCAACACACTCCAGCGCACAGAGCCGGTGAGAGCCGCTTCCTGCACCTGCTCTGCGAGGGCGCACACGCGGACACGCGCATACACGCACACGGGAAGATCAGCTGGAGGCAGCGGTGCAGGTATCGTGGCATCGGTGAAGGATCTGAAACCTCACACACGCACAGGAGGCAGACATGGACCTGACGCTGCTGCTCCGGAAGCTGGCGCTCGTCTCGTCCGTGTGCGTGCTGCTGGCCGGTTGCGCGCGCGCCTGCGGTCCGGGCCGGGGCTACGGCAAGCGCAGACACCCGAAGAGACTGACGCCGCTCGCCTACAAGCAGTTCATCCCCAACGTGGCGGAGAAGACGCTGGGCGCGAGCGGGAAGTACGAGGGCAAAATTACGCGCAACTCGGAGCGCTTCAAGGAGCTCACACCCAACTACAACCCCGACATCATCTTCAAGGACGAGGAGAACACCAACGCAGACCGACTCATGACCCAGGTACGGGGCGGGGGGGCGAGGGGGGGGGGATTTATTATTTAGTTTAGATTTTATAAAATGTCTTTTTTTGGGGGGGTCCTTTTGAAGCAAAGACGCACGTGCCGACGCTGGAGGATCCAAAAATAAATAAATCATTTTAAATAAAATTCTATAAAGTCCCAGTGTGATGTATAGCCAAAACATTTATTATTATTATTATTATTATTATTATTATTATGATGATGATGATGATGAATTGCTAGTGATATATTTGTTAATTGGCCACATTAATTGAATGAGTTTAAAATGTATAAATAAAACTACCAGTTATACTTGTACGTGACTGATATATGTGTTTCCTATATATGTTTTATTTTTATGAATATTTAATACTTTTTTATTTGCTATATATATTTTTTATCAACAATTTCTTAACTGTGGAATTCACTACCACAAACACGTCTTTCGAATCAAATCTCAGCTAAAAATGTTCTCTACTCCTTTATTTGTTTGTTTGTTTGTTTGTTTGTTTGTTGACGTTATGTCGTGTTACGTACTTTATCAGACCTTGGATGTTAGAAAGGCAGTAAGTAGATAAATCAATCAACAAATCAATCAACAAATCAATCAATCAAATCAATAATCCAAAGCTCAAACACTGTAAACTTTCATCTAGGTCTAATCTTAACTAATTAAAAGTAGAAAGAATTGCTGTTAATATGATATAAAACATTTCAAATCTACGTTAAGCACAGTGTAACTGCATGGAATTTGTCTGTGTGTGGAAAGAAAAATCTCAGGAATAAAAAATGTATTTAAAAAAATAATTAAATAAATAAAAACGATGGATAAAATACTAAATGAATAGCTAAATTATCTCTAAATAAAAGACCCTGAGCTGCAATCCTAAGAACGCAATGTTTACAGTAATATATTAAATGCGTGATAGTTATCATCGGTGCTACAGTTTCAGGTGGACACAATTTTTAATATCAGAATTTCCATCTTCAGGTTTGTTCAGGTAACGATGACACATCCATCATCACAACCTGCGCTTGAGGCACAATACAGTTAAAGGTTATTGCGTAACAGCAACCTGACGAATTCGCTCTCTGATCTGGAAGACGTCTCTTCTTGTGAATCACATCAGTGTGTAGTGCTTACACTGCAGAGTTTTCCGTAAAGCCTGGCTCACAACCCGTCTGAGTGTGTGTTCTGTTTATCACTGCCGTTTACGCAGCACTCGCCAACACAAAGCTTAAATAAACACAGGAAATATCTTTGGAGAATAGGTTGGATTAAAGAAGAAATGTCAGTGTCAGTCCATATCATAAATTATGGACCAGTCAGAAAAAAAAAACCCTACACCGATGACAAACGACTGTAACATTATAATAGCACACACTGAGGACTACTGAAGGCAAAGTACATCATTCAGAATGAACAGATAACGAGTTCTAAACAAAAACAAATACAGCTATGAATATGACAAGCACTATTCTTTTGCTTTTTTTTCTTTAGAAAGCTTGTCAGAAAGGTTCACAGGGCATCCGGTTGAGACTCGAGTCTCAGCATCAGGACTGAGATCCTGCAGGACAAACAACAAAAAAGTTGCATGAGAGAGAAGATTTTATTTTCATAAGGGTGGGAACAAGCTGCCAGATGTGAAGCTCACAGGAAAAAAAAAAAGGCAGTTCATTCATTCAGCAGCAGTCATTCATTCATTCATTCAGTCACTCATCCTTAGTACCTGCCTGGTCAGGGTCGCAGTGGTTTCAATTCCGCTACTAATTTTTATATATTGGGAAACAGAACCAACTAAATTCGTCAGATAATATTGCAGACAAAAATAACAACTCTGTGAGCAGGATACTGAGGTAGAGGAAATGTCAGAATTTATACAGCATGAGGTAGAAAGAAAGAAAAAGAAAGAAAGGAAGGAAGGAAGGTCCGGTTTAGGCCACACCCACTTCAGGTTTAATTCCAGGTTTGCATATTTGGAGCACTAACCCAATACAGACAGTGGAATTGAGTTACACCTCTAAATCCTAGAGTATAAAATTATGATTTCGATGCTCTATATAGTGTAGTATGTGTCGATGCAAGTGCACGTCTCAGAGTAATAATAAATATCAGCTGAAATTTTGAACCATTTGGAATTTCACCCCTTATATTAGTGCACTTCATAGGGTACTTAAAGCTAACTGGTCTGTGAAGTACACTTTCAAAAGTGCTTTTATCCCCAATGTGTGCACTTTATAGGCTACACGGGAGGCCATTTGGGATTTTATCTCCCACTATACAAATGCACAACATGCACATCATAGGGTATAAAATAAGAGATATTATATATATGACATATTGCATATTGTCCAGCAATGAGCCACTTTCCAATTCCCGATCCTGTTCCCTATGTCCTATAGATGTACACTTCAAAGGGTATTAAATATTAGCTGATGTAGGGGATATGGAGCTATCTGTGTGTTTTAAGTGCACCTGATGACACACACTGGTTTCTACACTCTGTACAAGTGCACTTCATAGGGAACTTTTCCACTCTGTCATGTGACATGTACTATAGGTGATCTGTCCTATTTGGGATTTTGCTCCCTAAGTGCACTTCATAGGTTATTGAGTAATGTTATAACATTTTGTTAAGTAAGTATACGTCCAGTCATGAACTATTTATCTGATGTATTAGTGAACGTCTCAAGATATTAAACATTGCTTCAAATAGAAAGCCATTTGAGCTATTACCCTTATACAAGTGCACTTTATAGGGTATAAACTCAGTGTGTTTATGCTCTAGGAAGTGTTCTATATGTCCAATAGAGAGGCATTTGTGTTCCTGCTCCGTAATCCATACATATTAGGTATTAATTGATCGTTTTTACAGTCATGCGGCGTGGAAAAGATCCAGTTGGCTGCCATTTTGGGATTTAGCTTAAATCAAGATTGGATTTTTTTTTCAGATCTGTTTAACTTCCCGTAAGTTATTGATCAGACTCTCCATATGTGGCACACAACCAACGCCACACTTTACCCCAAAAAAAAGCCTGGGGTCAGGGTGTAATTACGATACAACTACTTACAGACTTATATTGAAAACAAGACACGTTGGAGTCAGTGGGCCGGACGATGAACTCCCATCGCTAATTAGCAGCAAAACAGTTCATAATTTTACTAAGACTTTTTTTTGGGAACTTTGGCAGAGCTGTTTTTACTCGGCTTCCTTTTCATACTGCATTAATCAAACTGAAACGACTGATTCAGAGCTCAGACGAGAGCGGATCAATAACCTTCTGCTCAGGGTGTAATCACAGCAGGCCGAGTTGACGCACCGTCTCCGTCTCTGTCTCTCACAGCGATGTAAAGACAAGCTGAATTCGCTGGCCATCTCGGTGATGAACCAGTGGCCCGGGGTGAAGCTGCGTGTAACAGAGGCCTGGGACGAGGACGGCAACCATTTTGAAGAGTCTTTACACTACGAGGGCCGAGCGGTGGACATCACGACCTCGGACAGAGACAAGAGCAAGTACGGGATGCTGTCGAGACTCGCCGTGGAGGCCGGATTCGACTGGGTTTATTACGAATCCAAAGCGCACATACACTGCTCCGTCAAAGCAGGTGAGCGAGAACTCAAGCTCATGATTTATCCGACTCATGTTCATTTCTCTAAATATAAATGTATACAATTAACACACGAACGTAATTTAATTAGCTGTGCCTGTAGGGGGCGCTGTCATTTCCTCCACTCTCACTTTTGCTTGTTTTGTATTGTATTTTTGAAACAATAATAAACTTAATCATTAAACTAAATTGAAGCTTGAAGCTAGAAAAGTACATCTCACTCAAAATCTGTAATCATACCGCATTATGAAGATCCATAATTTTAGAATAAAATACCTAAAATATTTAAAATTGTGTTAAAAAAAATGTTAGTATAATATCATCTCTATAACGTCCACCTCAGGAGGGGTGAAATAATACCAAAATACATTTTAAAAAAAAAATTAAAAATCTGGTTTTCCAAGATGGCCGCCCACATGCCTTTCAGCTCCACCACTATGTGATGTTTATAGACGACAGGAAACCACATCGCTGAAGCGCAGTGCGAGGCTTAAAGCAGAAATCAGAAGAAGCTGCGTTTTCATTCAAACGTTTCACAATTGTTATGAATTTCACCTGTCGCCTTTAATGATGGACTAATTTTTCCACCTCAGCCAAACATAAATACCTTTTCTGTTGCTAAATATAGGTGTTTATTTTGTATTCCAAGCTTTTAATTCAGTTTTATAAAATTCACATTTTCAAAATTAGCTAAAACAACACAGCCGTTACTCACTAAACACACATCAGACATCCAGCAGCTCTTAGACCGACTGCATGCATTTGGGGTGACAGGGATGTCTGGAAGTGCACCATTCCTTTTTATTTTTATTTTTAATTAATTTATTTATTTATTATCATTTTTTAAAACCCATCTCCACCCACCCATCTCCACCCATCCTTCTTGTCCGGAGGACAAGAAGGATCTTGTTAGCAATATTGGAAGCATTTGAATTTTTTTAGAGCCACTATGAAGAGAGGGAAAAAGAAAAATGGAGAAGGAAAGAAAAGGAAAAGAAAGAAAAAATTAATTAAATTTAAACGTTAAACAAAAAAATGAAAAAGGAGAGAAAAAAGAAAAAAAGGGATGCATGATGGTGTGCGGTTTTGATCTTTTTTTGTATGAGACAGAATTTTAAGGAAAGCAGATTTAAGATTTTTGACACCATTTTTTGTGAGAATGAAAACCTTTTTTTTCCTTTTTTTTTATGGTGTTTATTCGTCACTGTCCACTTGGCAGCTTGAGCGACCGGCTTCATTCCTGCTCAAGCATTCAGAGGAAGAATCAGGGATTAAGGCACAGATTTCTGGTGTGTGTCAATCAACACACATCTGCTAGGCGATTACAATACAAATGCCTGGCGTGAGGCGTGTTTGCTCTGAGCTGTGTATTGCAGTCAGTGTGTGTGTGTGTGTGTGTGTGTGTGTGCACCTGAGCAAACAGTCACACAAGACTTTTGAAACATAAACACCTAAATAAACGAGCTGGGATCGTGCCGGAGCAGCCTGTGGACTCGATTAGAATGACAATACGCCTCCTGCTTTTCAATTAGCGCTCCATCAGCAGCGACTGCGTTTCACAGCACAGACATTTACATCACAACTGTGCATTGTGTTGCTGAAACACACCTGACCCGGGTCACCAAGCGCCGCAGTGTGACACGACGAGATTACGCAATCAGCATCTGCCTGTTCGTAATAAACCGCTTCGAGCTTGTTACATCATCTCAAAACTCTGTTTATAAATCTACAACACAGACACGGCGGCCATTTTGAATGATTCTGGATTGACAGCCATTTGTCACACTTTTTATCCGTTATAGTTATATTTAATGTTGTGGAACGTCTGTCAAACAAGTTTGTTCCTCTTCTCGCTTACGTTATAGCAGCTATAAACAATCTTTGATTGTCATGTTACTGAGAAACAGGAGCAAAGAAGCGTAAACTCCTCTGTCCTGAAGACATCTGTAGTCTTAAAGTTACAGCTTTACCTCTGATTGTTACAAAGCGCTGACACTGGAGACTCCTTCCATACCATAACTGTTAAATAAACGTCTCCTTTTCAAACCACACGTTACTATAATCGACAGAACGTCTATTATGGAAAAGTTTGGTTGAAACAATAAACCAGCTGAAACTTTGCCCAAGAACTCACAGTTGAACTTGTTTGTTTTATTGCTTTTCTTTCACACCAGAAAATTCCGTCGCTGCTAAATCCGGCGGCTGCTTTCCTGGATCTGCGTTGGTGTACCTCTCGGACGGAAGCACGAAGCACGTGGAGGATCTGAAGGAAGGTGATAAGGTTCTCGCAGCAGACGAGCTGGGAAACATCGTGTACAGCGACTTCATCACCTTCCTGGACCGAGACGTGAACATGCACCGGACATTCCTCGTACTCGAGACGTCAGAGCGTAACGTGACTCTGAGGCTCACGGCGGCGCACCTGGTCTTCGTCCGCGACGACTCGGCTGCCTCGGGGATGGCGGCGAAGTTCGCGAGCGGCGTGAAGCCAGGACAGGAGGTGTTTGTGTGGGAAGGGCGGGGACTTCTGAGGAGTGCACGTGTTGAGCGTGTTTACACGGTGGTGGACAGGGGCTCGTACGCGCCGCTCACCGCTCACGGGACCATCGTGGTGGACGGCATGCTAGCTTCATGCTACGCTGCTGTGGAGGAGCACCGCTGGGCGCACTGGGCTTTTGCGCCGTTGCGCCTGAGTCACACGCTCACGGCGACCTCATGGTGGCGCTGGATTGTACCAGATTCAAACGTTACTTCGCAGCAGGACGGGATTCACTGGTATCCCAAGATGCTGCTGCACGTCGGAATGTGGCTGCTGGACCGGGACGCTTTCCACCCGCTCGGGATTTCAGGCTCGAGCTGAGACTCGTACAACTTACAGCAACGTTTTAGTCCAAAATGCAAATTCTGCTAACTATGAATGAAAGCTAATAGACACTAGTTAGCATGGTGTGCTTGTGATAAATCGGTGGCTGTTCACATTTAAGGCCCAGTCATGCTAGCCTTCTGTCAGAGAAATTCTGAGAATGGAAATCGTCGCAATCAGTCGTATCGCGTCACAGATTTCTGTGAATAAATTTCTCTAGCTTTCAAATTTGGTGAAGTACGATGTGCAAATTCACAGCGTTGCTAACTAGCAGAACAGGCTGCGTTTATGTCTGAAGGTCCTTCATACTTTCAGTGCTAATACAGTGTGTTTTAGTCAGGCATGATGTTTTATACAAATTCCACGTTTTTTGTTTTTTTTGTTTTGTTTTTTTTACTTTTTATTCCTAGCGAATCAGGCAACTTGCTAGCAACCAACTAGCAGATGGACAAACAACCCAGATTCCCAACAAACTCTCAGCGTACAATGTTTTGTGTCTTTATGGACAATGGAATTAGCTGAACTGGATATAGGAAGTTAGCAAAATCTAAATTCTCATACATGGATCTGAAAATGCTAAGTCACGGCTAAACTGCTAACGGCTCCAAAATGGAGAACTTCTCTGTGTCCTGCCTGTTCCTCAAACTTCTAGTGTGACTGTGGCTTTATTCGGCGTTAGCATTAGCATTAGCGTTAGCATTATGGACTGAAATGTTCTACTCAGTGGCATTAACTAATAGAAACGGTTTTGGAGGGAAAATAAATCACAATTTTACACAGACTTCACATTTACCTCACGTTTAGTCAATTACATGATATGTTATACATGCTAGCCAGGCTAATGGACGCTTATGAACACCAGTTAGCATCATTCAAACTGCAGACTTGAGAATCATCACACATTCATCTCAAACTGTGTTAAATAACTGAACTCTGTGGTGTTTTTTTTAACGTTAGTCACTGGTGTGTATTGGTGTTTAGCTAATCCGGCATGCATAAACGTCCATTACTTGTTAGCGACATTAGCCTAATGGATGCGAGAGGAAACGTGTCCTAATAATTAGTGTTGATTTAATTCTTCTCCTTGAATCACTTCTTTAGTGACTCGAGAATCCTGAGAACGTGTTTCGGTAAATAATTTATTTGGTTTTGGATCATTCGGAAGCGTAACGATGGGATTCGGGATTCACAGAGATGAAGTGAGCTCGAGGAGACGTTAAATCTCTCCGAACGCTGACTGACTGCTCACTTTTAGTCCGACACTCATAAATTATATTTTTCTACACAGATTTGTATATTAGATTTTTTTGACGGATCTAAACTATTTACAGAATCACATTTCGTTATTTGAAATAGTGAGAGATATAAAAATGTGTTTGCTGTATTTAAAGATAAAGTGTGTAATGGTTTTATTTTTAATTGTATATTTACACCAGTAACTGATTTTTTTTTTTCATTTCATGTGTACAAAGATGTAAAAATAAACTACGCTAATGAGGATGACGTGTCTGATCTTTATAAATTCATTAAATAGATCGAGTTTTTACATTAGTAACTGAGGAGTGTGATTTAAAAAAAAAAAAAAAAAGGCCTGGACGATCGACTGGGTTTATTGAGTGTATGAAGCACAGACCTTTTCACACTTCCCTGTCCCATCATGCACCGCTGCACAAAAGGGGCGGGGCTTGTACCACATAAAATGGCTCCCAATGACAGCACGATCCCGACTCTTTCTTCTCCGAGCTGCTGCTGAGCTGCTAAACACACTTGAACTAGCACTTAACTGGTCTGGTGTTTCGTCCATGTTGTTACGAACCTCAGATCCCTCCTCAGTGTTTGCTTTCAAACTGCACTCATATTTCAGCTAGCTAACTATTCTGACTAGCTACCGTATTTGATCATTGTAACACCTCGCTGTATGGAGTGACCCACTAGCTAGCTGTGTATACCGATCTCTCGTACAGCCGCATGGCGTAACACTAGCTAGCTTTAGTGAAGTTACCCAATTACTGAAGCTCATATCGAAAACCAGTTTAAATAACGACCCGAGAATAACTGCACAAATGCCAAGTAAAATGATGTTCTTGATAAATACACCGTAAATATCAGGGCAATAGAATATAATTTGACGTGAAAATTATTTTTCACATTTTTGGACATTGGGACTCACATTAATGAGAATGAATTTCACTCGATCATTAACTTATTCACGATTTGTCCTTCTTTGTTGGACCACAATTTAATCCAAAGCGATTTAAACTAACGGGATTTGAACTCTCAACTTTCTGATCTCTAGTTGAAAGCCCTAATTGCTGAGTTTTTCAATAAATTGCTTGTGTTTGTCGTCAATTAATCCTCAATGACGGATCTGTTTCCACACCACGCCGTAAAAATCCCCATTTAATAGTAGAGTAGAAGTCATTTAGTGTGATTATAGAACATTGCGACATCTGGTGGCTGCTAATGTAACTACACTAAACTATATAGCTCTCTATCTCACTAACACACACACACACACACACAGTACTGTGCAAAAGTCTTGGCACTTTTTTTTTTCTTTTAGTACAAACTTTGTTATAGATGTTTATTTTCTGACTTCTACATTATTGATTCAGTACAAAAACATTTTAGATT
>CM075023.1:856810-859310 GCA_037576675.1 Pangasius sanitwongsei
TAAAGCGAAGGATCGTCACATTAAATACTGACTCTGTTTCATTTATTACTGTTTACTGCTCTTTATAGTATTTTTTAAATGTAGAAATATTTAATTTCATTATTTTTGAAGGTGTCTTTACTCTACAGCATTTCTTTACATGTGACTAAGACTCTTACACAGCACTGTGTGTGTGTGTGTGTGTGTGTGTGTGTGTGTACAAAAACATGATGTATTTATATTTATTTTGTGAATTTTTACTCACAGAGGAACAAACCACAAATAATTTCTTCTGAAAACTTTCTTCTAAAACTTCTCAGTCTTCTGGAGTTTGTCAATAAGACCTTCAATACACCTCTAACAGAATAAAAATAATTTCAGAGAGGAACAGTGATGTGCTAAATGTGAGCGATTCCAACTGCAGAAATGAAGGTCGGATGGCTGTGAGTTCAAATCCCAAAAACAGTAACCTAAATGGCACAGAAAGTGATTTGATCCCACCGTGAATCGGAGCTGCTGCTCTTAACCCTTACGTGTTCTTCAGTTGTCCCGCTGCAGGAATAATGAAAGATTCTGTGTAGAACCCTAAAGCAGAGTTTCCCTGTCAGAAAGAGTTCCAAGTAGAACCTTTTTGGAAGCCAAGAACCCTTAATTATCTAATGAATCCTTAAAGGACCAATAAGAGCCTAATAAGAGTGACAGGTTCTAGATATTAGGCAAAACATAATCAGCAATAATTCAACGTTTGTACCACACACTCACCTCTCTGGGGAAAAAAAGTTCCTCAAGGGTTCTTTAAGCGTTCATTGAATAATCAAGGGTTACTTGGGTCCCTTAACTATGCAAAAAAACCTGTTAACATTAACCCCCCCGAGAGAACTTAAAGGTTCTGTGTAGAACCCAGTATCAGAAAAAGGTTCCAAGTAGAACCCCTTTAGGAGAAAATCTCTTAATGAACCATTTTTTCTATTAGTGTACCAGGACATTTCAAGGATTGTACAAGGGTTAATGGATGGATGATAAAGGGTTCTTTGGTTGTTCCTCTGGAGCCTCTTTGTAGAAGTCATCAACAGTGTGTTCACTTATCAGACAGGGTTCCAAGCAGAACCGCTTTAGGAGCCTTAGAATGGTTTAAATATCCAATGAACCCTTAAAGAAACCACCAAGAACCTTGTACCAAGTACCAAGACAGTTCAGGGGTTCTTTAAAGACTCAAATGGACAAGTAAATGTTCTTAGCTTCTCTCAGAAGATGTTTAAAATCTGTATTAGTAAGTCTTGTCTTAAAACTGGATGTTACTCACCCACACACAGCTATCAGAGGAGTGTGTGTGTGTGTGTGTGTGAAGTAGTTGAGGTTCTTCAGCACAAAGCCATCGCTGAGTGATGCAGACATGCAGGAGTAAACAGGGCTGAGCTTTCCTCTCACACACACACACACACACACACACGACCTCACGCTCGCAGGGTGAAACTCAAATTGCTTAATGAGCAGCGTAAGTAACAGAGCTTTAAACACTGTTGCAACACGGCTCGACATTCCAGCGGCGCTGCGCTTTAGAGCCGAGCCGCGCTGTTGACTCTGTGCGGTTCAGACATGCTGGAGGACACAAAAGCAGGAGAGAGAAGACGGAGGGACGACCTGCAGCACAAAAAAACCCTTCTGAGGAAACATTCCAAGGCTGCAGGAAAACAAACTGGGCCCTAATCCCCTCACCGGTCCACACTCGGCCGGATTAGAATAGCAGCACTCTGGGTAAATGTTGACATTCCGCAGGGTGAGGCATCGGGGTCTCGGAAAATATTTCAAAAAGAAACGTCTGGCGCGTAAACAAAAGAGCCAGAGCACAAGAGATGAATCAGGTGTGTTAGACTTAAGATGAAGTGAACCTGCAAGTTTTTTCTCCTCATATAATCCGAAATCAGCGTGATAAATAACTAATAAACACTGCGTGTGTCATGCTGTTAAAGTGAAACAATCAGCGAGGTGGTGCGATGAAGCGGAGTTGATTACTTTCCTCTAACAGCATGTCCCCGAGTACGTGTTTTATTCCAGGTATACCACAGCAATAATTACTATTTTTTTATTTACTAAACGCCACATCATACTTTTCATCTGTTTATAGTTACATTTAAATGTTTTGAAACAAGTTAGTTCCTGTTCTCGCTTACGTTATAGCAGCTATAAGCAGTTGTTCGCTCACCAGCCTCGCTTTATTCTCTCAAAATACAAAAAGCACAGACACTGGAGACTCCATCCATAAATGTTACATAAACATCTCCTTAAAGAAGTCCGCCTCTTGAATGAGCTGTTACTATAGAAACAATAACGGATTAGAAAGAGTGCATTAATATAAAGCTGTGATCTGGTGTAAATTCATGGTATAATTCATGGGTTCTTAGATGATTACAGCTCACCATACCTCCTCAATAAAGACGTCTACACGTCTAAATAAATCAGGAAACATGTCTATATAAACATCACGGCTGTGGCACGAGGAAAGCGGTGGAACCGAGAATGT
>CM075023.1:864310-871810 GCA_037576675.1 Pangasius sanitwongsei
ACTAGATGGCGCTGTGGCTTACATTTAGCTAATTTTCTTCCGGCGCAGTTTAATAATCTGACACCTGGTGTGTTAATTTCCCTTTAGCAACTACATAACTCACGTGCTACAGAAAAACACACCATGTGTGTGTGGTGTTCTTATAGTAAAATAATCAGTGACAGGGTGGTGTGATGAGTTACTGTTGATTATTTTCCTATAACTGCACATCCCCAAGTGTTTCAGCAATTCACCAACAATTACAAATTATAATTACAAGTTTTATTTTAATGGATGTCATGATTTTTAATCCATTTATAGTTACACTTAACCACAAAGCTTAAACTCCTCTGTCCTGAAGATATCAGAAAACTTCAACACTGGAGACTCCTTCCTTAAATGTTAAATAAACGTCTCTTTACAGAAAACTTCAAAGCATCAACGATTTTTTAATCCATTTATGTGGAGCATCTGCTGGATGAGCTGTTACCATAGAAACGATAACGTATTAGAACGAGCGCATTAATATAAACCTGCGCTACTGTCAGGGCTGCTGTTATAGAAAACTAATCAACACCTTCTGACCAATCACAGTCCGGAATTCAACAGCGCTCAAACTGAGTAACTTAGGATAAATATTTAGGGAATTATCTCAGTTTTTAAAAACAAAATGTCGCACTCCCAGTCCCCGTTCCTCAGTAAACAGTCAGCGCCTCTTTATCAGCACGTCTCTTTGTTTACTAAGCGTGATGGTCTAGCGGCTCGGCTCTGACACACCAGCGGGAGACGGCGAGAAAGACGACAAGCAATAAACACGCTGCCTCTTCACCGTCACAACAGGGTTCGGATCAAAATAAACACACAAAAGACACACGCGGCTAAGAGGCACACGGCGAAAGACAAGCGCATACACACACACTCACACACACTCACACACACACTCACACAGATGCGCCTCGTCTCCTCGGGCTGGGACGGAGCTCCCCGAGTGTGTGAGGCGTCCAGGGCCCAGTGAAGGTCACGACTCTGGAGTTCTCGCTCAGCTGAGCCGGACACGTCCAACTCACAGCCACGTCTTCATCCTGACGAGCAGAAAATTACACGGCATTCATTCAACTGTTAAAAGAATTGCGGCTAAACAATCCACCAACAATCAACGAACGTTTATAACCTCCAGTTTAGCATTAGCATGGCGCGCTAACTGCACGTGCATCCCACAGCCGTGTCTCGATTCTCAAACACACTTGAAATTTAAACGACTCCTCATTTTCAGCTTTAACCTCTCACACACACAGTGTGCAGTGTGTTTGAACAGAACCCTGGTGTGTTCTCTATCTCGAGGAGGTTCTTCAGGCAGGTGAGAACACCGCGATCACGCTCTGAGCTTTGAGTGAACTGTAGTGAGGAAGCGAGTCGACTCTGAATCGACTCACCTGCAGGAAGTGAATCAAACACACCTTTTTTGTGTTGCAGGGGTTTTTGTGTTTGTTTGTTTGTTTTGTTTTGGTACAGTAGATGCAAGCTATTAAACTGAGCTAAAGGACAGAACTTCAGAAATACCATATGTTCTGGAGAAAAGAGAAAATAATAATCTAGTTATTTATATTATTTATATATTATGTTCTCTGTGCTCGGGTAATTTTTGTGATCGACACTCGGTAACGGTTTGTCTGCTATTTTTATGCTGCCGTGTTTCTGACCAACGAATGAGTTTTATGAGGAAGTTTTCAGCCCTACATGCTGCTCAGGCAATGGTTTTTTTTTGTTTGTTTTTTTTTGTTTAATTATTCGCAGTGTGAAACTAAAAAAAACAGCAGGCAAACCAAAGGGAATCAATCTCACTCTGACTCGCCAACTCTCATGCCCCGATTCTGACTCGAGAAAAAATGGACTACTAGTTGTAAAAGTGTCCTTAAAGATCACATGTCCCGAATGTTAAAATTTATCTGGAGCGTGATGGCGGATAAAATCATCAAAGATCAGTAGGTAGGCTGTAAAGTCAAGCGGTCCCAGGACAGAGCCCTGAGGTTCGACTCGAGTAACTGAAGCAAAACAGGATTTCTATACATCATCACGTCATCATCAGTCGAGACGTGCTCGATGCTTCAGTTCTGCACTAGATGCTAAAGTAGCTAACAAGTAACAGAAGCATATAGCCACCAGTTTAACACGGTACGCTACACGCTACATCACACAGCGCCATTCTCAATCTTTTACCTATAAACATGGACAAAATGACAAAACAGTCGCAGCTCTCTTTCTTCCCCAGTGCGTAGTCTTTGAAGGTGTACATTAGAAGATTTGGATAACATACTTCACGTTAGTTTCGTACATTTTTTTTTTTTTTAATCACAGATTTATTTTGCTCATCGTTTGAGACGAATGCGTGACGACTTAGACACGTCTGATTGCTTATGTTTTTCCGAATCGCCCCTTTGAGCTGAAAATTCTCAAGGACGTGTAGGATAACAGAAGGTGAATCAGTAAATGGTGCATGATAAATGGATCAATCCCCCACACACTGCTCTCTATTACACCGGTTTCAGGTTGCGGAGCTTTAAATGGAGTGACATCGCTCCTCTAATTCCCCGTCTGCCGTCACTCCTGCTTTGTGTCCCGCGCTGGCGAAAACGCTATCATTCCTGACGCAAAAATAATTAATTCCTCCTTATCTGGAGAGGAGCTCTTCAAGCCCAATCCGCCTAACTGGCAACTCTTTATTCGCAGGTGGAACTGACACACACACACACACACACTCTCTTTCTCTCTCTCTCTCTCACACACACACACACACACACAGAGAAAAGATTAATTGCATGTCTTAAGGGGATGACTGCTATTGGAGAACACCTGAAAGATCTCTGACGGAGGAGAGAGCGAGAGAGATAACATTGTCAGAGAGAACACAGCAGCTCCCCGATCGCGCCTGCAGAGGGCATTCGCCATTGATCCTGCTGTCTCCGCTGCTTTCTCTTTCTCCTCTATTAAGACTGACACCGTGTTATCTTCATTGCTGAGTGCCCGAGCTCTGCCTCAGCTCCCAAAAGACACGAGGAGGAGGAGGAGGAAGAGGAAGAAGAGAAGGAGGAACAACCTCACAGAAAAACAATACAGCAACACAACAAAAGCTGGGAAGGTTCAGCGACAGGAGTTTTTGTGCAAGGCAGAAGAAGGGATGAAGACAAACGACTGTAGGGATCACTCGGTCCTTTCAGCTACGAAACCGCAAAAGTGACGAATAAACCACTGTGTGTGGCGCTGTTACAGTAAAATAATCAGTGACGCAGCGGTGCGATGAAGAGGAGTTAACGTTGGATTCCTCTTATACCACAAAATTTCACCAACAATTACTTTTTTTTTTTTTTTTTTTTATTTATGAAAGAATGACAAGTTAGTTACAAGTTAGCTCCTGTTCTCACTTATCAGCTATAAACAGTCGTTCCAACCCAACCTCTCTTTTCTCTTCACGCAGCTTGTCATGTTCCCGAAAAACTGCAAAAAGCGTAAACTCCATGGTCCTGAAGATGTCAGAAAAAAAGTTACAGCTTTACCTCTGACACTGGAGACTCCTTCCATAAATGTTTTTTTTGGTGCACTTTTTAAAGGTTTGGTTACCATACTGTGGAGTATGTTTTTAGCCCCGCCCCTTCCTATAAACCCCTGATTTTTTATTCGTTTAATTAGAGAGTGGGACATGAGGAGCACACGTATGATTACCTCCTTCATCACCGTCCTCTTCCTCTTCCCACGGTTTATCCCCACGTGTCCTGAAACCTCTCCAGTCCATGTCGTGCCGTGATGCTTTGTATCTGAATGTCTCTGAACGGCGTCTTCGGTGTGTGTGATAAAGTTCACTCGCACCTTTAACTGATGCTCGGATTCGGACGCAGGCAGCACGATCCGATTCTGCGAGTGGGAATGAAAGCGTGACGTGGAGGTGTGAATCTCGGGCTTGGGATTTTCGAGGAGCTGTGAGGAGAACCGAGGAAGCGGGGGTTTCTGGGAGCAGAACCGAACCCGTAGACGAGGGTCAGGAGGACACTCATGCTTCCTCTTCCTGGCCTGTAAGAGTCTCCGGTGTTCCTTCTGTTTAATGACCTGCTGTCTCATACGCTTCTGTTCCTCCAAACACAGCCAGTACCACTCAGGTACACCTTTCTCCTTCTCATCTTCACCATCAGCAAGCACACACGCCATACGTTGCCATGGTAGCTGTGATTAATATCAGTGAAAAGGCATAAAACTAGTGTTTAACGTGCTGTGGTTCAGAACATGCACTGAGATGAGAAGAGTTATTTACACTAGAGAGAGGATGACCCTGAGGAGTAAAAGATAAATCCCTGAATCTTCATTAGATGAGACGCTTCTGGTTGAGGTGTAGAGAAAGGCCGGGTCTGATAGCTCAGCAATTGATGGACTGATTAAGTGATTGATTGAGTGAGTGATTGATTGAGGTGTGAATCTCTGAAAGAGCTCTGACAGCGGCTATTGATCCGAACCACGCTGCTTTGTCTGAGCTAATCATCAAACGTAATGAACAGCTTTCTGAGAGGCGCCTCGACCTTGAGATCCGAGAGAGAGAGAGAGAGAGAGAGAGGGAGAGAGAGAGAGAGAGAGAGAGAGAGAGAGAGAGGGCAGCTAAAAAGAGCAATAAAAAGAGAACGAGTAGGTTGAAAGAGAGATGTTGTTCAGCTTATCAGCCAAGCGCTGAGTTCTCACTTTTCAAAGCCCAGTCACACTGACAAATAATTACACTGATTAAACAGTGAAAGAGAGCAGGATAGAAAAATAAAGAGAAAAGGACAGCAGTGTGGAGAAAGGAAGGAGGAGTGGAAGAAGATAGAGAGAGAGAGAAAGGAAAAAACAGAGAGAAAACAGAGACAAAGAGAAAGACAATTAGAGTGAAAGAAGAGAGGAAAAAACAGCAGAGAGAGAGAAACAGAGAGAAAAAAGAGAAGAGATGGTAGAGAGAAAGAGAAAAGAGATGGAGAGAAACTGAGATATAGATATATATATATACACACACTATATGAAGAGAAAAACAGATGAGCGATTCAAAATCAGCCACCTGTCTCCCTCGCTCTCTCTCTCTCCCACCACCGATCTTTCTCTTTCTCTCTGTGTCTCTCTCCCCCCCTCTCTCCCACCTGTCTCCCTCTCTCCCTCTCTCTCTCTCTCCCACCTGTCTATCGCTCTCTCTCTCTCTCCCACCTGTCTCTCGCTCTCTCTCTCTCTCCCCCCCCCACCTGTCTCTCTCTCTCTCGTTCTCTCTCCCACCTCTCTCTCTCTCTCTCTCTCTCTCCCCCACCTGTCTCTCTCCCCCACTCTCCTACCTGTCTCTCTCTCCCACCTGTCTCTCTCTCCCACCTGTCTCTCTCTCTCTCCCCCACTCTCCTACCTGTCTCTCTCTCCCACCTCTCTCTCTCTCTCCCACCTGTCTTCCTCTGTCTCTCTCTGGCCGGCTGAGGAGATGAGGAGTGAGAAGAGACGGGAAATCCTTCCTGACCTCCTGACCCTGCTTTTTGTCAGTCGGTGTTGGCTCTGGCGCGGCTCTGGCACACCACCCGGCCCTGGCGCTGACCCGATGGCTAGCGGCGCCGGGCATCCCCATGGCAACCGGCCGGAGCCGCGTGGTGCTAATGAATGGAGTGTTACGGGCCAGGACAGGGGCGTCACTCACATCATGCTGACAGACAGGAGAAATCTGATGGACAGATGATGGGGGAGAAAAACAAGAGACATTACATTTACATTTTATTTCTTTTTTATAGTTTTTGGAAGAGAGTTTCTACAATCCAAAAATAACAAAATGACTCAATCTAAAATATAAAACACAGGTTTAATCTGTAAATTCTCAGACTTGTGTGTCAGCGTATTCGTAACCAGATGAAAATGCCAGACCATCCTGGGCCTGATGACCGCCGTGCACGAAGGGGCGGGGCGATCCCGAATGCCTCTCTGTGATTGGACGCTCTGAGAGGTTTTGTAGCGAGGAAGAGGAGGGACCTCACAGGAGCCAACAGGTGATTGGTGACTATTGTGTGGTTGAGGGTGGATGAGAGCTGGGGCTTTAGGACGAGGTGGCGGTGGGCTTTGGTCTGTACTGAGAGGCTCGTACACACACAGCTGAGGCTTTAGAGGAAAACACACACCACGCAATGTTTATAAGGACATGATGCAAATAAAGGCAGGTAAAAAAATATATATCTATACATACATAGGGCTTCCTCGCATGCACACAAAATTTATAAGCTGTATTAAAGTTCAGCAAAACAAAATAGAAATGAAAATATAAATGAGAATTTAAATGAATATTAATATCAGATTAAAGAAGTGAAATTCAGTATAATTATTATTAAACATGATTTATCTCCAGCTATCACTCCTGAGCGAGCAGAACTGATCCAACCACTAGAGGGCGGTGTAGTCTACAGTGTAGTCCACTAGCTCATGAATCCCCAATCAGAAATCACCCCACACACACACACACACACACACACACACACACACACACACACACACACACACACAGTGACAGCATGGTGTGATGAAGCAGAGTTACTGTTACCACTTCAGTGCTGATTATTTTCCTATAACAGCACGTCCCCATGTGTTTTATTCCTCTTATACCACAGCAACTGACCAACAATTACAATCTAATGCTGTGGAACATCGGTGAAACGTGTTAGTTCCTGCTCTCACTTACGTTATAGCAGCTATAAACAGTCGTTCCCTCACCAGCCTCTCTTTATTCTCTCAACAACAAAAAAAACGCAGCTTGTCATGTTACTGAGAAACTGCAAAGAAGCGTAAACTCGTCTGTCCTGAAGATGTCGGAAAACTTAAAGTTACAGCTTCACCTCTGACTGTTACAAAGCGCTGACACTGGAGACTCCTTCCATAAATGTTAAATAAATGGAAATATTCCTTAAAGAAATCTTCACCGTATCAAAGATTCTTTGTAACCTGTTTATAATTAGTAAAGTGTTCGCTGTGCACGTCCCTGTGAAGGAGTTGTTACTATGGCAACAATAACGTATTAGAACGAGTGCATTAATATAAACCTGTGAACCTGTGATTTGCAGCATAGGATTTGTTTAATGTGTAAAATTAAGCAGAGGAAGACGTTAGCCTAACACACACACACACACACACACGTTACCTGTGTGTAGAGTACACTCTGAGCTGTGGAGATGGACACTGGATGGAGCACAGCTCGTCTTGGGCGTGTCTCTCGCAGGTCCATCAGGTCCAGGGGGCGCTGTGGAAGCTCGCTGACCCCTGCAGGATCAGAGCCGGCCTGCTGCTGAACAAACATATGCTGTCCTGGGAAAGCTGGCACTTTAGAGAGGAGGAGAGGGAAAAAAAGAGAGGAAGTGAAAGAGTGCAAGACATATTGCTGCGTTTCCGCTGATCTAATGTGACATCTCTACTTCTGTTAGCACCTCAGGAGCCGTGGTGTATTCCACAGGAGCTCGGGGCAAAGGGTCGAGAGAGAGACAGAGAGAGAGAGACAGGAGG
>CM075023.1:876810-911810 GCA_037576675.1 Pangasius sanitwongsei
CTTGGATTTTTTATTTATTGGGAAAAAAAAAAGCCCTAAAGCCCAAACAAGGCTTGGCTTTTATTTATAGTCCAAGTTTGTCTGCTAATACACAATACACTTCAACTGTCAAATTCTGTGACAATCAGGTTTAAAGGTGCGAGTTTACTAAGAAGTAGTAATGGAAAATTACACATTCTGTCATATTACCCATCTGAACCTGGATTCAGATTCTTCATTAATACAGTACGTCTAAAGTAGAGCAACAGACGGAGCAAAGAGAAGCGTACCAAGTGAGGGGTGTTTGTATGTAGGAGATAAACACAGCGTGTTGGGAATATCCGTACGAATTAAACATGTGACGAGCAAACGATACAGGGTGGGAAAGAATGCTCAGGTTTTCACAATGTGGATTTCAGCTTTTAAAGAACAAAATTTGAATAAATGATCAACGAAGCAACATTGTGTATTTTAGATAAGTGATGTAGTAGTAACAGTCATGTACTCGGACGTTTTGACCTTAAGAGTACAAGTGCGTGTAAAACGAACAGTTCGTGACTCGTATCCTCCTTCTGCAGCGCCCTTGACGTCTCTACAAAGCATCGCTCGTCCTGCTGTGGATCCCTCGAGTCTCCGCACAAGGAGCAGCTGCGTGCTGTGTGTGTGTGTGTGTGTGAGAGAGTGAGAGTGTGTGTGTTCTACAGCTATTAACCACCAGTGTCCTGGCTAAACATGGTGTCTAAGTCTGTAAACACCGATAGGCCTCGCTGCACAACTGGAACTGTTTGATATGAGCTTTATTCACTTATGCGTACTGCGTTTGCGGGCAGGAGGGGTTTAGCGTAACGGCAACTCACAGGTTTAAAACTCCAATGTGGACGCCGGCACAGCAAACATCAACATTTCTACTTTTCCCTGGCATGGATTACATTTACAGCATGAAATGCGTCTCCGCTCCTGCTCTCAGACATGTTAAACCATCAGCACTCCTCCGCTGGACGCACCAACACTCCGAGTTTCACAGCTTAATAACGCCACAATTTAAGGTCACAGGGCAAATCTGTTTACGTTTTGTGAATTTTTATTTTCCCGCTCATTTAATACACCTTTTACAATTCTGGAATATGGAAACAACTAAATAAATACCAGCATTCCCACGCACCAAATGTTTTCTGAAATGTTAAACTAAATACGAAAAGGACATATGAAGTAAATTGCATACGAGGTTTACAGCTTAATACGAATACGTTCCGATTCACAGCACTTCACTACCCTCATTCGTGTTAAAGCCAGAGGTTTATAGACCAAGGTCAGACTTACAGCATGAAATATTGTAAACTGTCTGAGAAACCATCGTGGCTCTTCTGCTGGACGTGCTCACAGCCCACTCCAGGTTTACGGCTTAATATCATATCACGGTTCAAGGTCAAATGAAAATCGACGCTAAATCAGTTCATGCAGCACAAATGAACAGATCTGATGTAAATTAACCTCATTTTCCAGAACTCCTCATGCCGTATATACGTTTGGGGAGAAGTCAGGTGATTAAATGCTGGTGATTTAAATCTCAGCGTTTCAATGCAGCAAATGAAGTCTAGACAAACGTTAGACAGAACACTCGTCCTGACTGATTTTTTTTTTTTAAGCAATGTAGTACTGTGATAATATTGTAAACCACGCTAAAATATTAGCCACACGTCTCCACAGCTCTGTGCGAGTGATCTGCCATCAGCACAAACTCTTACATCTTTATAAATACATCATATTATTTATATTAACACACAGAGTCAGCAGCTATATATGTGATGACTCAAGCAGTAATAGAAAGGGGGTCAGTTCTGCTTTCCTGCCTGTCTGTGCACATTAGCGTTGTGAACACAGATCAGCCATAAAATCAGAGAGAGAGAGCGTGAGAGAGAGAGAGAGAGAGAGAGAGAGAGAGAGAGAGAGCGAGAGAGAGAGAGAGAGAGAGAGAGAGAGAGAGAGAGAGGCCATAACCGATTGATTTTCTTTACATTTTGTATGCCCGAGCATTAAAAATGATCACTTTGAGGTTTTTGAGATTGGGTGTGCGCTGATAATCAGTTATACAGTTCATCCTGATTGTACATACTGAATATTGTGATTTATACCACAGCACTGTCGAAGTCTGCACTCTGATTGGTCAGAAGGTGTTGATTAATTTTCTATAACAGCAGCTCTGACAGTAGCGCAGCTGCAAATCACTCGTTCTAATACATTATTGCTGATGTAGTAACTTACTGAATGGACTTGGATCACAGACTCCATATAGACACGTGTGTATGTTGATATGTGAGGAGGTGTTTATTGAACATTCATGGAAGGAGTCTCCAGTGTCAGAGCTTTGTAACAGTCAGAGGTAAAGCTATGACTAAGTTTTCTGACATCTTCGGGACAGAGGAGTTTACGCTTCATGGTTTTTCAGTAACATGAGTTCTGTTTTTAATTTTTATCTTATTAACTTCAAGAGAGGAAATAAAGTGAGGCTCATGAGGGACTGTTTATAGCTGCTATAAGATAAGTGAGAACAGGAGCTAATATTAAATGTAACTAAACGGATAAAATGTATGATGCGTCATTCTTTAATCATTCAAAAAACTGTAACTGAATATTTAGCACACGTCGCACTTAGAAGGCGCTCTTTCACTGTTTAGTCATCGTTTTGTTGTTTTCAGCTCTGAGCTTCACCTTTTATGGAATTTTGTGGGCGTGGCTAAATGCAAATCCATGAACACGCTTTGTAATTTATAGCTGATTGGCATTTATCAACCTACACACGTAAACACAAAGAAAATCAGCAGAAAATGAGGCCCAGTGATACTTTAATCATCATAAAACGGTAAAAAATACAGGGAGAGTGCATTTCCATAAAGAGGTGTATACCGCCATGTACACGCTTATAGTCCAAATTTTAAAAAATATAAAATAAAATCCTCACCCAACAACATTAACAGTAATGGTAATCAAATATCTGTTTGCGTTTTTTTCTATCTTTTAAATCACACCATTAAATATTCTCACACACCTGAGCTGATGATCAACATGAGACTGAACACAGACTGAACACAATATGTACAATATCTAAGATGGCGATAAATTAGGAGGTTAAATTTATGAGCTCACAACTCCTAAAATGAGTTATTACACTCATCTCTGCCATCATGCAGCGCTTCTCTATCGGTTCCATCCTTCCCCCCAGTCTGCTTCTCTCACTCGATTGTTCTGCACTTGTTAAAAGCCTTTTCTCACACGTTCACCTGAGTTTAATTCCCACTGTAATCTGCAGTCTCCAGCCATCTGCTCAGGAACCGAAAGGCCAATATGCTAAATCCCAAACTAAACACCGAGCTAATTTCATATGATTGGCTCCGAGTGGACGAGTGCCAAGTTATTCAGCATAATCCGAATATCAACACGGCTAAAAGGAGAGGAACAGAGTGTGGATGGCAAACACTCTCCTGAGCAAACACGCCACACAATGACATTACAGCAGGAGATGAGCTTCTACAAAAATACTGCGTTTTAAAACAACAACAAAAAAGAAAAATTCACCTGGTTTTAGTTCTGGAGTTTATAAAGACAAAAACTAATCCTGGGATTTCTGATCAATTTAAATCTGTCCATGAAGCTGGATATTTCTGATGACTGGCACTGATTCAGAACAATGTGAAGGAGGCGTGGCCTCTGTGCCCAAAAGTTACAGTGAAGGAGGCGTGGCCTCTGTACCCATGACCCTGTCAGTTACAGTGAAGGAGGCGTGGCCTCTGTGCCCGAAAGTTACAGTGAAGGAGGCGTGGCCTCTGTACCCCTGAGCCTGTCAGTTACAGTGAAGGAGGCGTGGCCTCTGTGCCCGAAAGTTACAGTGAAGGAGGCGTGGCCTCTGTGCCCGAAAGTTACAGTGAAGGAGGCGTGGCCTCTGTGCCTTCTAGTAAGAGTTAAGCAGAACACATTTCCTTATATATAAATGTGTCCTAAAAGGTTTTTAATTATTTTTTTTAAATTCTTTTTATAATTCCACAGAAACCCCAGTAGATATGACTACTAAAATTATAATGTGAATAAATCACGCAATTACATTTTAACATTTTTACTTCATTACCTGTGTACTGATGTTACGTCCTCGTCCCTCTCCTGCAGGATTCTCCACCTCCTTCACTCGGCTCCGCTGTGCATCTGTCAGTCAGAAGCATGTGGGATTCAGAATACACACAATACTGCATCAGTGAGCAAACACACACACACACACACACACACACACATAGCGTTTTGAGGTAAAATACAGTCACGGTGGTCTACTTCAGGTCAGGCAAACATCTGCTTTGAAACCATGAATATTTCATTTTATCCCGAGGAGATGCTCTGGGTGCTACGCTGCGAGTGTGTAAATCCCACCGCCTCACTGCAGGCAGGTGGCACCATCTATCAAACGGCCCAGTGCTGACGAACACAGCAAAACGCTGAGAGAGTACAACATGGCTGCTTTCAGCCTGGATATAAATCGTCTCTTATGACTTCGTAAGTTCTATTTTAACTGCTGTTACATGACTACAGCATCAGTGCATCACTGTTCATACAACGACACTCAGTTCAACTGCTCAGTCTTTTTTTAGGCTCTGAGAAATACTGCAAATGTAATACCTGTTGCGTAAGTATTCACCCCTCTTGAACTTATCCACACTTTGTAGTCTTTCAAACTGGAACTGAAATTGAGTTTTGTACGTCATGAATCTACACAAAACGACTTTTGCCACGACTTTATTCAGAAAATCCACTGAACAGAGATATATACACATGCTCATCCCGCAAGGAATTGTGGGTGCTAACGGATTCTTAGCTGTAGGCTAGGTATTTAGGAATGGCAACATGGAACACATGTAAACATCGCATTCAGAATATGGCTGCAACCTGAACATAGGAACATGGACCTTAAACGGGATTTGATGTGCATGTAAACGTAGTAACTGACTGATTTGATTCAATGAATCAGTTCAATGGAAGGTCAAATTTTGCCACAAATTGAAACGATTCAACAACTGAAATGTAGTTTTTGTTTTAGAAATACTACACACTGTAGAAACTTGACAAATCAATTTTTTTATATGAAAAAAAAAAAGATGTTTGCACAAGTGCTGATATACATAACACCACCTGCACATAATAATGGACATTAACTTCTATTCAAACATATAATACTCTCTCTTAGCCACAAAAAATATGAAATATGTTTAACATACATAGTAGTAAAATTATATTTCTAAATATTTGTATAAGCGACATCCCTGCAGTCTGTCTGTTAGCGTCCAAATAAGCATTAAAGTCACATAAATCCATACCAGTTAATAATGAGCTGAGAAACAAACAGGCACAAATGTTGATTTTGATGCTACAGGCTTAGTTTAGACCGATTTGGACGTTCATGGGGTGATGATCGACATCACAGGTCATAAAACGTGCAGTTTAATTTGTCAAAAACCCGCAGCAGCACAAACAGAAAAGCTTTTAATCATTTCTCTGCTCGTGCGGCGTGCCGACTTCACGGATCGCTGATATACACATCAAACAGCGTACAGTGATTCGTGTGAAGAACCCACGCTGCCTCAATCGGCTGCGAATCAGCAATTACTCTCCTTCACACTAGGTGTCGATGTTAATTTCGACATCGGGCGAAGCCTCTGATCAGCATCCGAATAAGCTGTCACATGAGGTCTTGACTCCTGACAAAAATGAAATTGCATTTGTAATTTTGACTGAAATGTCAATTTCGCCGTTGCCATGAGAACGAGCCGTGCGGAACGAAGCTGTGGGGAATTAACACAACCTGGAGGGCATGAGGAACCTTACCGAGAGCTTCGACGGCATTCTTCCTGACGTCACTAGTGTATAAGCGTATCACGGTGGCTGTTGTCCCCATTTTCCAGCATTCATCATTCTCCTGCTCTCCAAACGGATCCTCCTGTTAGACATCAAATCATCAACGATTACAAGCTGATGGATAATCACTAACAACACTATTGCAGACATTTTAACAACAATAAGTAAAAGATGTAATGGCAGGGCCGAATTACTTGCATACAACAAATATCTTTAGAACTGCCTTTGTATTTTCACCATGAAATAACTAGCTTCAGGTAATCACTAATTTAATTCAACGCGAGCTTGAGAATTCAATTTAATTATCTGTTTTTAATTGAAATAAAAGATTCAATGATTGATTTGTTTCATTCAGTAAAACCTAAAATTCTGCCAAAATTTAAGAAGATTCCATTTGATTACGAATCGATTCACTGAATCGATTCAAATGAACCTAAAATTTTAACCACAACTCGAGACAACTCAATGTTTATTTCTATTCAATTCAATGAATAGATTCAATGAGTGATTTGATTCAATGAACGTTTTATTAGAAACTCAACTTTTGCCACAACTTGAGGTGAGTCTATTTCATTACGATTCAATTCAACAGACAGATTCACTGATTTTGATTGAATGAAGCAACTGAATGGAAGCTCAAATTTTTGAACGACTTGAGACTCAATTTGTAATTTGTTTTGGAAAATGACTCGTATAATAAATCCTAGACTCTATAAATTCAGTGCCATTTGATTAGATTCATGGTTCAATAAGGAAATATTTACACCAAATACACAAATGTGTGTAATGTCAAGGAAACACCTTCCTGGAATACAGTAGTCAGGATTTAGTTAATTTTCATATTTAAAAGTAGCTTAAAAACGAGAATTATAGAACAGTGTATTACTCACTTATTATAATAATCCCAATTTTATACAGTTAAGTGACCATGTTGAGTTTAATGCATATTTACAGCCCTGTGTTTGTGTCTCTTCATGCTTCATACGCTGCTTATGATGGTTTATAATCACGCTGTTTGCTCAGCTTCACACACTTCATGTCATCTGTTCATGATGCTCCTCCTGCTGTTCTGCATAGTTGTGCATTGTGTGTGTCTATATACAGTATGTGTGTCTGTGCCAATGTTTAATTTGCATTTAACCGTGACTTTTTGCAGGCGACTGAATAATAAACTGAACAATATTTTGAAGAGTGTGTGATAACATTATTAAATTAATACATGTGACTGAGTGGCAAATTGGCAAAGTTTGTCGAAAAGAATTTCAACATGGTGTCATTTTCACTTGAGAAATGACCGGCCTGTGTAGACACTCATCAACTCTACCTCCCAGTTTTATGTCCTCCTTTCTCACACACACACACACACACGCAGATGGAAGTTAACAGGCTCGGCGCAGAGCCCACATCAACACCAGCGTGCAAATCGGAGATCAGATCAGGCGCCATCTGCACTGTGTGTGTGTGTGAGAGAGAGAGAGAGAGAGAGGAAGAGAGGGAGAGAGAAAGAGAGAGCTGGACAGGCAATAGAGAGCTCCATCACAGCCAACAGATGATCATAATTAATAGAGAGATGTTCCACCGTTTTAGCTGGCTGAGCGTTTGGCCTGGCTGAGTGTCCAGTAGCCACACTGACGACTTTTTGGGAAAAGACTAAACATCTAAATAACACACACATTCAGTATACTGAAATCTCCGAACACATCTGTTGCATGCTTTGCGTACAGTAAAGTCCACGGAAAGAGGCATGGATTCTGTGCACGCTTTTCCTGGACTCATCTTCATAAACCAGCTCAGAGCCGGAGAGCAGGAATGAACTTCTCCCCCGTGCGTGATGGCGGCTTTAATCTTATAAAGTCATAAAACTTCTATTTTTATGGTCTGTTTCGGCGTCAGCGGTGTGCGGAATGAGGCGTGTTGTACGTTTCTTGCATCGCGTTTGCATTTCTCTCTGAACGTGTAACTAGAAACGGTTAGGAAACATCTGCAGAACTCTAATCATAAACAACCACCACTTATTCATCATGTCATCTCCATGTTTTATTTTTTCTTTCTCTCCTTTTTAACATTTTTTAAATATTTTCCTATTCATTTGTTTCTTTAGTTTGACGTGCTGTAACACAGGCCTTTAATTAGGACAGAATTTCTTTTTGCCCCCAGCGTCTTTATTTGGAAAACGTCTTTATTTTTTCCTTCCTTTTTTCTTTAATTTCTTTTCGTATGTCTATTTTCTTCTTATTTTTTCTTTTCTTTTTCTATGTACTGTAACACATCCCTTTAATTAGAAAAGACTTGTTTTTCCCCCATGTCTCTCTTTAGAACATTCTTTTTTTCTCTCCTCCTCTTTTCCATTTAAGTTCTTCCATTTCTTTCCTTATATCCATTTTTTCCTTTATTTCCTTTTATTTTTATTTGAAAAGTCTTTTTGCTTTGTTGTTTCACCCCGCCTTTTTTTCCAATGTTCATCGTAGCCATTTTTATTTTTGTTTATATCTATATTTTTGTCCTTTTATTTGTACTTTTTATTTTTATTACACTTTTTCCCCCCTTTTCTTTTTTCGATACACTGTAATGCTGTAATTAGAACAGACTTTGTTTTTCCCCCATGCCTTTATTTGGAAAATGTCTTTTTCGGCCCTGCCTGACGTCCTTTACGTACCCGCTGCTTATCGCCCTCGACTGAAGGATCATCTCATTCTCCAGTTTATCAATTAGACAGAAAAACAACAGGAGCAGAGCATCAATTACAGCCATCATATTTAAACCACGTACATATGGTTTTAAAAAGGTCAATAATCTTTTTTACCTACACAGGCCGCTATCAGATTTGGACGGAAGCCCGTGCGTTATCGGAGGCTGGATAATTGGCAGGGAGTCTCGCTCTGGAAAACACAAAGCCGTGCGCTTTTCTGTGGGGACGCGAGCCTCAAGGTCAGAGCTCGAACCGTCCACCAAACAAGCTGTCAGCGCTAACTTTGTCAGGACAAATAAACTGGCAGAGAGTGATAATGGATCTAATTTCACCTCTCCTGCCATCGCTGAGCCTGCAGCCTCCCAGGGGAACCGACGGCAAAGCACCAGCTTACAAACACACACTGAAAAGGAACCAATGTTATCTGTGAGGAGGGAGAGAGAGAGAAAGACAGAGAGAGAGAGAGAGAGAGAGAGAGAGAGAGAAAGAGAAAGACTCACTTGAAATGCATCACCTAGAGGTTCATTGATTTGGACGTCCAAAACATCTTCGTCATCTGCCGGCTTCTCTCTCGCTTCCTCAGCCAGATGTACAGCCAGATGTGAGCTCACACCTCTGTGTACACACACACACACACACACACACACACACACACCTGATCTGGAGAATGTCACCAGGATCGATCCGATACTGAAACGCTGGACCAATATTGGACCAATTAAGAGTTAAGTCATGATCCTTATTGACTCATAACTGAAAATTGTCAGTGAAGAATCGCTGTCTTTTATAAAAAAAAAAAAAAAAAAAAAAAAAAAACAAATCCATGCTCAGTGCTCTTGTGTTGTGTTTAAACTGCATGGTGTTTATTCTAGAGATCAACCTTTCGGAGCGGAAAAGTTCACCTCTACCTGGAGGTTGGGTCGTCCTCGTCACTACGCAAAAGGTCATCATCCAGCTCTTCATCCCAAGTGTCCTGAAAAACACAAGCAATTTTTTAAAGTGTTTTTCAACCCAAGTGTGCGTGTGTTTTTTTTTTTTTTTTAAAGCGTTTTTATTAAAATTAAATTCTTTCAGGGAAACTCATCGAGTGCACAGACAGTGTGTGAAAATTCTCAACATCATCCAAAAAAAATACAAAAACACAGAGCCAAAAATCTCACCTCGAGTTAGCACTGAACAAGTGATATCGTGTCATAAAAAATAAGAACAAATCAGCTTGCAGTATGCAAATATTACACCGGTACACCAGAAGGAAGGGGCTGGGCCATGTAAGACTGAGGGCCTTGTCTAATTTGCATATTCGTGCAAAGATTTCTTGGCGTCAGTCTTCTTCTGTCATCTAATGACATCTTTTTATAGAACTGTTATAGAAAAGTCTGATTTTCAAGTTCTGTTCACATTTTACTGACCCATGTGTGAGATAAGGTATCTTAGTTTGACTACATTTTATTCATGATGTCATCGCACAGTAGGCTTAAGTACTGATCACATAACTCGCACAGCACAATAGCTGGAGGTTGATGAAAGCAAGAAAGGTACTTAGTACATGGAAATACAATTAAATCGGAACACTGGGATATCCTGATCCATGCTGAACAACCTCTTTTAGTTAAACAAATAAGTTAGTGAGACATCTAGTCAGCAGTCGTTAGCGTATTTATGTGAAACCATGCATGACATGATGTCTTTAGTGCTTAGTGTTAGTAACGTGCATAAAAAAGGTTGGGAAATGGTGGTATAGATGCAAAAAGCTTGAGAGTGTTCTGTTTATTTGAAGGCTTTATGTAGCTGTGAATCGGTGCAGCCAGTCAGTCTGTACAGCATCAGTCCTGCTCCGTTACAGCAGTGATCTCTCACTCAGAGAGCGTCATCATACCTGCCCTGCAGTTCCCTGACATAAAACCACACTACTCCTGAAGCAGCGTCTCACTCCCAGCTCATTCTCGTCTATCCAACACGCTCTGCGTCTCTGCTGGAGGACACAACACACCATTACTAGTGAAAGAAAAACGGCTGCCTCTCCTGCCAAGAAAGCAGCCGTCACCTGTCCTGAGGCAGAATGTGACACCTTTACCTTAAACCTGCCACCGTAACACACACAGCTGCTACGTTACATTACACCTGATCCTGTAATACAGACATCCGCTGCTAGCACAACGTACAGTGCACTCGGACAGCTTGAGGCTTTATTTATTTATTTTTGTTACACAAACCCCAGGGCAGTGTGTCTGTAAGAAACACTCACATTCAGGGCTGTCAGAGAGTCATCCTCAAGAATGTCATCTTCCATATCGCTTAAAAAGAGAGCAAAGACAATGCAAAAGGATCAAGTTCAATGTCAGAAGAGTCAATATATTCACAAAAAGTAAACAAAAGAGACTCAGACGAATTGACCAGATTAGAAATAATAGTCATTCAGCACAGCCCTTGAAATATGCGACGAGATTTTGAACACTTTTTTTTTTTTTTTTTTTAAATCAGATGAAAGTGTGTGCTTGCAAATTTCTATCTAAGACAATTACATGTTTTAATTTATTAATGAATGAGAGGTCATACTTAATTCATTTATAGTTACATTTAATGTTGTGGAACCTCTGCCAAACAAGTTAGTTCCTGTTCTCACTTATGTTATAGCAGCTATAAACAGTCGTTCCCTCACTAGCCTCAATTTTTCCTCAAACGCAGCCTGTCACGTTACCGAGAAACCACAAAGCATAAACTCCTCTGACCTGAAGACTTTCCCCATGTCGGGAATCTTACTGTTACAAAGCGCTGACACTGGAGACTCCTTCCATAATTGTTACATAAACAGCTTCTAACAAACAAAGTGACAAACTTTTTTTTAAATCTGTTTATTATTAGCCTCAGAGTATGTGTAGCGTCTGCCGTACAACTTCCTGTGAGTTAGCTTTTACTACAGAAACAATAACATTTGTTAACATTAAGTTTATAAACTTATCATTTACATTTCAGCTGGAACTACTATCAGAGCCGTGCTGTTATAGGAAATTAATCAACACCGTCCGAGTCAAGTCTTATAAGTGAGCAGAGTCAAATGAGAAGCTTCGAATCTGACTCAGTGCACAGACCGGTCACTAATGCAGAGGACCAAGCAGATGCCATGATGGAGTGAAAGGCAGAATACTGGACTGAACTAATGTCATAGCATCAGATTATTTCAACACACTGTTCTGATAAGGATTAAACTCCTAGATAAAAATCAGAACAAAAAGTTTGTCCCAAAGTCCACAGACAAGTGCACTGATTAGCAGCAGCAGTGTTGCATACAAACCAATTAAAGCCTGTAAACACACAGCCTTTCAGTGCCAAACTTCATTATCTTAAACCAACATGGCTTATTTCCACACAGCAGAACAGCTGTAAACAAACCAAAGCCTCTTTCATGAAGACAAAAAGAGTTTTAACTGTACAAAGCATCCCATTTACCTGGCCATGTTTTCCTCAAGTGTCCTCCAAACACTCCTGAGAAGCTAATCATCTGTAAAGCACAAAATACTGTTTATAGCGAGGCTATGAGTCTCCATTAACGCCTCATAATTCAATATAACTGAAAAGCAGTTTACTGTAAACAGCTAAAAAGAATAAATAAATAAATCCTACAGTCCTAAAACTTTAAAACTTTAGCTACTTTCTGCAGGAAGTCTAATTCCTGTGCGACACATTTAACGTCATATTTATTTATTACATTAAAAAGATCGCTCTAAATTGGAGCTAGGAAGAAAACTAATCGGTTGATGTTTATTTGTGGATAGCTAGCATTACTAGCAAAGCCAGTGAAGTATTAGCCGGCTAGCTAGCTTAAAGAAAATGACCAGGAATCACCAGAGAAAATGTTTAAACATACAAAGATGGTTGTTATCTTGGAAATTTACAGTTATGTATTTATCAATTTTATCTTTAAGTACTGATGTATCACAGGTCAGAAGTCATGGTTTGGTGTCAGTCACTAATTAGCAAACAGAAGCTGAAGATAATTAGCTAGCTTCTTAGCTGATTAGCAGATTAGCTAATTAACTCAAGGCTGGTCTTGGCACGCGCAGGTGGCGATATATTTTGAGTGTTTGCATTAATAAGCACCAAATATCTCTCAGTATTCATTTATTTTTTTTAGTGACACTGTTTAAGAGAAGAAATAAACAGTTGGATAAGAGAGTAACTGAGACTGTGGACCTCTGCAGAATATTTTATGCAATATTTCATTTAATAAAATGTTTATTCAGCACATCTGATGCATTTAATGTTGATGCATCTGTCTTTAGTTTTCTAATAATCTACACATTTAATTGACCATTATTTAAATGGTTTAAAATCATATTTTGGCTATTTATTGCAGCTACAGACTTTCTTTCATTTATGAAACAGAATCCATTTTTATTAAACCTGCCATTATATTCCAGTTGATATTATTTATAAGTGTAATAACTCTGATAATGGTGCGTTATTATTTCCACCACTGTAACCAAATCAGAAAATCACAGACTTCTCTGTCTAATGGATCACACCTGTGCTTTCTAAAGTCTTTAACTTGGTTATATATCACATAAAATATAATGCATCTAATTCACCAGAGTCTTAGACTGGATTGCACCAACAGATTAATCTTTAACCTGAATTAAATCTAAATAATCAGGTTTTTAAACATAATCAGGATTTTGCACTTAATACTTAATTCAGTCTTTGTTTTAATTTTACAGTAAACTACAAGGAAATCAGATTAC
Source organism: Pangasius sanitwongsei (assembly GCA_037576675.1). Classification (NCBI taxonomy): domain Eukaryota; kingdom Metazoa; phylum Chordata; class Actinopteri; order Siluriformes; family Pangasiidae; genus Pangasius; species Pangasius sanitwongsei. The sequence goes on from CM075023.1 coordinate 890,110, forward strand.
CTTATATTTAAACCTTCAATTTACATTTCAGTTAAGTATTAATTAAATTTCAGCTTGCTAGGTGTGTGATGCTAAATGAATAAATAGAATACCAACATCGCATTGGACTCTTTGCTGTCAGATCTAATTTTTATTCCACATGCCAAAATGTATGGTGCCAAAATGATTGGCTCAGGACGTCCAGCCTCTGCCTCATCCATATGGTTTAATTGCAGGGGGCAGGTGGCATCAGATTCGCAGCTTTAGCCAAAACTGTTCACAGTCGGGTAAAGTTTGGCAAAATTGGACCATGTGCATCAGTTGCTCTGCTGGCTGGTGATCCTCATGAGGACATGCAGCTACATTCTTATCAGGACGGATTTGGAGCTGAATAACCGAGTCTCTGTGTGTCTGAGAACGAGGACAAAAAATCTGGACGAAACTCGCCGACCTCTACGTTTTAACCATAATGTTCTGTTCATGTCAATATCACTTTAGTCCCAGTGTCTGATACTTTTTGTACACTTTTCTGGCCACAACCTTCAGAATATTGACGGGTGAAATCTGATTGGCTCTCAGCACTTCCATACACTGGTTTCCATCACGAAAAAAAAGCTTTTTTGTAGCAAGATACACAGTAACTGGATTAAGAAAAGTTCACAGAATTCCCAGAGTTTTGTTTAAAACAGTTGTTGATGAGTAAAGGAGATAATCTTGTGTTTTTTGCAGAATAGAAACATGAAACGATGAGTGGTCATGTGACAGGTCAGTCAACTTTCCTCTTGCAGTGAAAGAAGGTGGGTCTTGGCCACATTTATTGAACAAACTTACCAGAGTCTATTGTAAAGCTAGAGGTCTGGCTTGTGAGACCAACTTAACTAAAAATGTCTCTTACCTGTGTTTCTGTTACCTATGTTTCTCTTTCCTGTGTTTCTGTTACCTGTGTTTCTGTTACCTGTGTTTCTCTTTCCTGTGTTTCTGTTACCTGTGTTTCTCTTTCCTGTGTTTCTGTTACCTGTGTTTCTCTTTCCTGTGTTTCTGTTACCTGTGTTTCTGTTACTTGTGTTTCTCTTTGGTGATGAAGATTTTCCATGTTTCTAAAAACATAAACCTTTAAACATTATTAAAGTATTTCTTTTACAGGGATGATGGCCAGGTAGGATATATAAGAAGGTGAAATAAGTGTTTTCAAAATGCTTTGACTGCATCAGATTCCTTCCACAACTCACACAGTGTTGCATATAAACACACTGATTTTAATAATAATAATAATAATAATGATGATGATGATGATGATTGTTGTTATTATTTATTAATATATTATTAATTATAATAATAATAATAATAATAATTATTATTATTATTCATCCAAGCTTTTTGTAATAAATTAGTCAATCAAAACAGTAATTAACTCTAATTTTACAAAAGAACGCGAACGAATCACTGATTGAAGGATTCGAATCATTTTAGTGTACCGAACTGAGTGAGTCGAATCCCTAAAACGAATCATTTTGCATATCACTAATCCACAGATTGCTGTACAAAACCGAATTACTTTACTGTCCGGGTCCTGCTCCATCCGGGTACTCAGTGTCTGTGCAGCTTTCGCTTTCATTGGCCAGCCATTTCGGAGGAGCCACGCTATTGGCTAGCAGACGTGTCAATCACCGCCGCTGTCAGCACGCTTGTCGGTCGTGGCAGCGCCACAGACCGGCACGTAACATATTTCTACCTTTTTGTCCAGAGAACCTGTAAATCTTGTTTCAGGAACACAGAGAGAGGGAAAACACGGGCAGTTCCTGTTCACCTGCTTTGCTTTTACAAGCTCACATTGTCTTTAAGGTCGTATTTTCATCCGCTTAATTCAATAACAGGGAAAAGTTTCTCCTCGCTCACCTGCTGTGTTTTCACACTACAGTACAGACAGGTAAGCTGAGCCCAAGCACCACGCGAGCCCTGTGCTCCAGGGCACTGTTTACACTGCCAGAGGACAGTCTTTACACCTTTACTGAACTGTAATCTCCAACACAGGGACGTTATAACAGCTTAGGAAGTCTGATTAAGGTGATTTCAGGTGCACCTGTTACAGGAAAGCAGCACTGTGAAGCATGGTTTCTAACTGCATTACATAATATACAAATCTGTCATCTATACAAGTGTTATTATTATTACATTTAAATTGTCGTTATATTTTTATTATATATGATTTTTTTTAAAAATAAATTAGTTTATTTGTACCAGACAGGTGAGGAAACAGCAAACAAAACAGCAAAACTACATGATTATTGTGTGTATAAATATATATATATATGTAATGTATGGATATTTTGGATTGGTATACAGTGATATTTTGTGTTTATTAAAGTGTAATGTTTGTTAAACAACACTGTGTCATTATAATTGATTGTGAAGTTTAATTAAGCTTAATCATGTGCACCATGTGCTAATTATAATGTATGAATGATAGAAATGGTGTAAATATGCTGTATAATATGTGTACACTGACACTAATGGGTTGAAATGCGTCCTATTTCTCAGCTCTTTTGTCACTTGTTTTTCTGTTGGACCCAAACAGAGCTGTTTTCCCTCCCTAGTTTTGTCTGTCTGCACATTTTAGTGCGTTTCTGTATTTAGGTACGCTGTAACACACCTGACAACTCGTCAGCTCGTTAACACACACTACACACTCTTTAGAAGGGTGTGTTAAAGCATGGCCTGTTGGGAACACACTGACCTGCATGTTTCTGTGAACGGCCATCGACCGGGGGTGCCAGAACTTCTGAAACCCTGTACAGCTGGACAAATAAACGTAGTTAATCAGTGTCTAAATGCAGGTCGTAGCCAAAGATGTCAGTTCTCGTGTGGCCTAATACAGGACAGGAGTGTGTACGACAGCCTGGTGGTGTGTTGCGTATCAGCGTGATGAGCGCGTTTGGCTGAACACGTCACACTGGGCAGCCTTTTACCTGAGAAGTCTAAATTAAATCCACAAGGATTTAACCAACATGGACAAGAGTTCAGGAAGTTCCTGATCAAAGTTCAGGACGTTATCAACCTTTAGGAAAAAGCAGCAGCAGTTTATACTCATTGATATGGATTTATTTTTAGTCTTGAATTGAATAACCAGTTGTATTTAGTTAACAATTAAATAATAATCACTTATTATATATTAGCTTTGTGTTTTACTTTGTTAATGTTACTTATTGTGTGTTAAGTATGTAATAAACCACCGTGTGTCATGCTGTTGTAGTAAACTAATCAGTGATGAGGTGGCGTGATGAAGCGATTATTTTCCTATAACAGCACGTCCTCGAGTGTTTTATTCTTCTTATACCACAGCAGTTACCAATGATTATAATTTTTTTATTAATTAAATGACGAAACATTATGCTTTTTATCCGTTTATAGTTACAGTTAGTGTTGGGTAATGTCTGTGAAATAGGTTGCTGTTCTTGCTTACGTTGTATCAGCTATAAACACTCGTTCCCTCACCATCCTCTCTTTTTCTCTCTCTTGAAGTTAATAAGACTAAAAAAGACGCAGCTTGTTGCGCATGATAGCGAGAAACCGCAAAGAAGCGTAAACTCGTCTGTCCTGAAGATGTCAGAAAACTTAAAGTTACAGCTCCACCTCTGACTGTTTCAAAGCGCTGACACTGGAGACTCCTTCCATAAATTTTAAATGTTACAGAAAACTTCACCACATCAACGATTTATTAATCTGTTTATTATTGGTGGAGCGACTGCTGTATACGTCCTGAAGATGTCGGAAAAGTGACAGTGGAGGCTCCTTCCTTATTGCCCTTCATTAACCGTAAACACTTTCTGGGGTCTATTCAAACATACCGTACCCGCTGGTGTGGATTATAAATTCCTAATTTTCTTCCTGCAACTTTAAAATGAGATTTAAACAGAGTGGACTTTGTAAAGTGGAAGTGTTCCAGGGAACGGAGCAGACTGTGAGGGTGAGACAGAGGCTGTGTCTCAGATCACACACTACACATTTTATTTGTACTTTCCAGGACCTGGGGGTTTATATGAACACACCACACTGCTGATATTAAACGAATGTAAAGTACGCAGTGGGTTTTCACCTTCTCTCTTTCCTTCACCTCACGTTCCTCTCCTGTTCCTCTGCAGGCGTTCGGTATGGTGCAGTGGATCGGCTTTGTGTTCGTCCTGATGGCTGTCGTGTCTAAAACAGCAGAGGGGAAGAGAGATGAAGTGCTCTACTGCTCAGGTGAGTTAGCCAAGTGTGCTCACTCAGAAAAGCCTGCAGTCAGAATTGTTTACATCACGTACTAGCCTGTATCAAATTCTGGATTCTGATTGGTCGGAAGGTGTTGATTAGTTTTCTATAACAGCAGCTCTGACAGTAGCGCAGGTTTATATTAATGCGCTCGTTCTAATACGTTACCGTTTCTATAGCAACAGCTCATTCACAGGGACGTGTACAGTGAACTTTGTACTATGAAAAATGTGTGTACTGGTCGATATGGTGACATATTCCGTAGCGTTTATGGAAGGAGTCTCCAGTGTCAGCGCTTTGTAACAGTCAGAGGTAAAGCTGTAACATTTCTGACATCTTCAGGACGTATACAGCAGTCGCTCCACTAATAATAAGCGGATTATGGAAAGCTGCATTTTTTTTACTCTTATTAACATTCAGAGAGCACTAACTTGTTTTTTAGACCTTCCACAACATGAGATGTAACTATAAACGGATAAAACGTATGTTAATGTGTTGTTCTTTAATAGCTAGAAATTTATTTTAATTGTTGGAGAATTGCTGTGGAGTAAGAGAAGTAAAACAGTTCAGGACGTGCAGCTGTAGGAAAATAATCAACTTTGGGTTGGTCATCATTAACTCCATCATTAACTCTATCACTGATTATTTTCCTTAAAGTGTTGATGGGGAATGATGAGGTTGTGATGGTCTCAGTGCGCTACTCTCTCCAGCTCGATTCAGTTAAACCCTGTTTTAAAGAGGCGCCCAGGCCTGGCAGTTCCCATGGGGATGATCGAGCATGACTAAGCACAGCTAAACTCCGCCCCGATGGCGGGACACAACCACTGCAACCACCTTCACAACGTTCAACCGTGCTTTATTTTACCACTTCATACAAGTTCATGTGTAGTGACCTGAAAATATGTTTCCCAACATGGAGCCAAACGTCCGTTGTAGTTTTGGCTTCAGCATTTATTTAGTCAGGATGGTTAAGAGAGTGCTGAAAGTGTGTTTTGATGACCTTTTGACCTTGTAACCGATTCTTCTGACCAACAAAAGGGTGCTTCGTCCCAAACACCAGGATCCAGAGCTGCGTCTCAAATCATATATTTACACCCTAGATGTTTGTTTACATCCCAGACATTTTCACCATCGTTTCCCTTCAGTGCAAAACGCCTAGCGCTTTTAATGAATTTAAGTGTGTTCTAGTTTTAAGTGAAATTAGATATATAGCCTTCGTGTAATGATTATTCTTACGAAAGAAAACTGAGACACACAATTCATTCTACTCGACAGCTATTTTGTTCTTTTCCGAGAAATGAACGTGTATTAAAACAACCTTTAATGTTAGACATGTTACATGTAAGTGTTCAGAATTTCTGGCTTTCCGTCAAAAAACTCGGACAAGTTAGCAGGCTATTAGCTAGCTACTAAATATCCTCCGACAGAGCAAGGTTATAACGCTGTCTTTCCTAGTCAAACCGAGTATGGAGAAAAAAAGTTCAGAATGAAATCAATCTATGTAAACACTGCTAATGTATAGCGAATAAACGCATTAGCGTGTAATGACGCCGCGTGTCCTTCAGCCTGCATGGCGATCGCTGAGGAGCTGAAATACTCCATTAGCCAGATCGACCCGAAGAAGACCATCCATGTTGGAGGCTTCAGGCTGAATCCTGATGGAAGTCTCTCTGATAAAAAGGTAAACACTAAACACCTTATTAAATCAGTGTATATACGTAACACACACTTTCCCACAACCTGAGGGGAAAAAACAGACACTTTGTGTAATACTCCTTAAAAATTTTATTTCTTTTATTTCTATTTCTGACTTTAAAAAAAATAGATAAAAAGCACAACAAACCAGAAATGAGTAATTAGCAGGGTTGAGAAATATGATATGATATTAATATCGTGATAAATTCTGTCACAATACACTTTTCTGAGATATCACAACATCATTTCTTAACTTTTTCCATTTATTTTTTTAAACAGTTACAAACACTGAACCCAGCTGCTTTGAATCTTTTAAAAGTTTTCATTCTTTAAAATCATAAGAGTGAGAATTTGTACCAAATCTTTTATTTTATTTTTCCTCATTTTCAGAGTTAAATCATGTATTTGTGTGGATATTAAAATAAAAGTATCAGCTCAGTTTTTACCATATTTTAACGGAAACATCTTTACGTGTCGTGGTATGATATTTTCTGTCCTGTCACTCAGCTTTAGTAATTAGTGTCTGATTTAACGTTGAAATCTTATTATTTAGTTATTTACTTTGTGATTTATTTTTTTTTAAGATTGAAATGAAAAAGTTTTAAATTCTTGAATTCTCAGAAATTTGTACTATGGAAATGTTTTTGATTTTCCTGTTAGAGTTTATGCAACTCATGCACACTTTATCTGTCTCCTATCTGAAGTCATGTTATAGTCATTTAATCAACAAAGTTGTTGTTGTTGTTGTTTTTTATTTAATTTTGAGCTGTACCACTCCTCTACCCCCGAGTGCCCTTTGTAGCTCCGGAGGCTCGTAACGCTTGCTGACGTAAAAAGGGCAGTTTTAACTGTTTCCTCTTTAACCATGGTGTCAGTATTTAAAGGTCAGACCCAATGAACTCAGAGCCCTGACCCCGGCTGTCCAGGGAGCGTCATTAGGTGGCCGAGTTGCCTAGTGATTCATGGTTAATCTCCTTTTGATCGTAGCCACGGATGAATAACAAGTGTTTACTCAGGCCTGGCTTTTCCTCTCTCTCTCTCTCACTGTGAAGTTAAACCGGCTTGTTGACGTGGGGAAACAATTCAGAAATTATTTTTAACACAAAGCGGCACTACGAAGCAAAACATAACCGCTTCAAATTGTTATTACTTATTTAAAGCTGTAAACTCATCAGTCACGGTTAAGAATTAAAACGTAAATGTTCACGTCTATCTGTAAGAAACAAACAAAACAGTTGATTGTTTTTCTAACCAACACCAACAATCACACCATCATCCTACGTTCACACTAGCAGGTGACAAGTCACCTTGTCAAGTCTTGCTTGTGGGCGTGGCCTGTTCTGTGTTTTTATATATATACAGCTTCTAAAGCTAGCTAGAAATAAACACAGATTAAATAATTATCACTAAATAATTAAACGCATTAATCAGTTGTGTGATTTACGTGTTACATGCTCAGGTTTGTACTAGCTTCAGTCTCTGATTAGATTAGCAAAGCGAGCTAACTGGACTAGCTACGTACACTCAGAAGAGGCACCAGCAACTTCTGCTACTTCCTTCCAAGCTTTATTTTTCTTCGTAACGTCTCTATACACATATAATGTGAGACTGAAGATAAGATGAAACCATGGTTATGAGTTTTTCTTCCATTTTTGTAAATCGGACCTAACTGCAGGTCGGAACGAAAGTTGTGAGCGGGGAACTGAAGAAACGTCGGACCACACGAGCGGTAGAGCGGTAGGATTGGTCCGAGGAATCATCCGAGACAGTCGTTTATATTTGCTGCTTTAGAGCATCATACCTCATTTGCATAGAACTGAGCAAATCTCATTTGACTGTCTCTGAAATCGTGGCTTTGTGTCGCACATGTATGTAGAAGATGAACGATCGCCTGTCGCATGCTAGCGTGAGTGTAGAGTTAGTTCTCTTTGGTTAAATTTTCTAAAAATGCAAGACTTCTGATGTTGGTTGCTCTTCCATTGAGGCGAAATCGGTGAAGGATGGCATCCTCGAGAAGCCTTTCACACACACACACACACACACACACACACACACACCCTCCTTTATCCCAGCAGAAATTCTTTATTGACAGGCCCTATTCAAACCCCTCCGACTGTTACGGCCACGAATTTAATTCCCCACCATTTTCACGATGACGAGCTCCAGCCAGCACCAAAGCTTGAAGCTCTGAAATTCTGACGACTTTAATGAGTTGCGTTTGGTGCATAATAACCCGAGATGTTTCATCTGATTTATTCTCACGCTAAACTCCGTCCTCACTTTGTTTCATTTTCCACAGTAATATCCCAGAACGCTATGTGGCCTTTGTGGCTTTTTTTTTTATCATCTTCCTGTTCCTGTGGAGCGACTGGAGCCAGCCATTCCTTAATTCATGCTCCAAGTCGATTGTATCCTGTCTTATCTCTCTCTCTCTCTCTCTCTCTCTCTCTCTCTCTCTCTTTTTCTCTCTGCGCGTCCGTCCGTTTTTTTTTTTTTTTTTTTTTTTTTTTTTTTTTTTAATTAAAATCGGGAGGGATGAGCGCACGGGTCGCTGTCCTTCTTCCCCGGGACCTTTTGTCTTATTTTGTGACCAGATGGCGGTGAGCCACGGAAGCTTCTTTGTGTCGCGGATCCTCGGAGGAGAAGAAGAGGAGGTTGATGGAGGGAGGGAGGGTGATGTGGATGGAGGGATGGGGTGTGTTGAAGGCCAAAAAAGGCACCTCTGTAATGTAATGGGACCGGAAGGGTCCATACTGTGTGTGAAAGGGGGCAGCCGGGGTCATATCTACATGCTGAAAAAAAGTGCAGCTCATCTGCAACCTGCCCCTAAATATCCCCCCTCTACTTCTTCTTCTTCTTCTTCTTCTTCTACTTCTGCTAATACCCCCCTACTCCACTCTCCATGCCTCCTCACCCCTGCTCCCCTTTTTCAGCGGGATGACAGGGAGAAACTTCCTGCTTTGATCAGCCGAGGGTGGAGGAGAGAGAGCGCTGTTTACCCTGCACTTGGCTGCTGTTGACAACCGCCCCTCCCCGCCGCTTACCCCCCGGGCAGCGCTCCATTCTCTTCTCCTGCCCCCTTCCCCTGCGCCCTTCCGGAGGGAGGCCCCGGGGGCGGGAGCAGCGCTGCACCTTGACCTGTCTAGACGCCACTGCCTCATTTTTTTTTGTTTTGTTTTGTTCTCCTAACTTTTTCGGGACGCAGGTTAAAAGTCAGCGTGGTCGCACCGTGGACGCGTTTCTCCGCTCTGTTCAATAAGAGCGGAAGGAAAAGGTCATCACCGTGACCCTCGTGCCCTTCTATTATTACTGGGTTTTTTTTGCATTTGTAGTAAAAAATGTAAGTTTTCTGGTTTGTAGGTTCCTCTGGCTCGCTCTGAGACTCACCTGTCCGAGCTGTTGGACGGAGTTTGTAATAACATGAGCGATTACGCGCTGTACGAGGACCCCGACTCTAAACAACAGAGCTACAGGAGATTCGCCCCGAGGAGCAGCGACGGCGGGAACTTTCCAGATTTCAAAAATTTTAAATTCTCCGGACCTGAAGGTTCAGATTCCTTAAAGTTTGCTGTAAGTATTTATTAACTTTTTTTTTTTTTTCCTTTCACATTTTCCTTAAATCGTAGAGCAACTGTGTTAGTTTCTAAATCCTAATAATAATTTTATTTTCAATTTTTAAAAATACACTAATGCATTTTAGCCATTTTAATTTTATCTAATTAGAGTTGCTAAATTATTTGGACACGTTTTCCTTGTCAAGATCTAAATAAATAAATTTGTCCCCTAATCAAATTCATCTCTTTAGTAAAACGTGTTTTTACTTTTTCTAAAAATGCATGTTTTACTACACAGAGGAATTTGTGCACAGAATTTTTTTCTGCACACTTTCTAATGTATTAAACGCTTTAGTTTACGCAAATCTGTGTCCTAATAGGAGGATATTTTCACAAGTTTATTCCTATTTTTAGTTTCAGAGCTGCAAGATAGAAATATTGTGAGGAAATGTAAAAAAGAAAGAGAGAGCGAGCGAGAGAGCTGGTCTTGGGTGTAAGAAGTGGAAAAGTGATCCGTGTGGGGAAAAAAGAACACGTTATTTGCTTTTGCAGTGACGTCAGAGTTGATTTTTATTTCAAATCACGTCAAACGCGAGGAATTTTGTGAAAAGCTTTGTTTTATTCCACTCGTGTGTTGGACGACGCATTGCAGGTGTAAAAGTCGCTGAAGTCGTGACTGACTGCTGCAGTGAATTTCTTTAGCTAGTGAACCACCAATAATACAAACTGTGTAAAATTCTATCTGTTCTGCGTTCAGTTTAAACCTGTGTGTGGACTTTTGGACTGTTTGAAATTTTACACGATTAAAAATGATGATTCTGGGAAATGTGTGTAGTTTTAGTCAAATAAAATGTAAAATCCTGTAGATTGCTCTTAGAGGTTCTATCATAAATCATTTTTAAGAAACAGATCCTTTCGCCTCACGAGCTTTCCAAGATGGCAGCCCTGCATACGTTAGAGCGTTAAAGATGGCCGCCTGCTCGTCCTCGCACGCTTCGGAATATTCAGCGTTTTTTTTTTTATTCAGTGTGTTTGCTGTGTAGTGAAATTGGACGTGTGTTTCAGTGTGAAACCATCGTGGAGGAGTTGGAGGACGACATCATCGCTCTGTTCGCACGGGAAGACGAGCGCGTGGCCCAGAAGTTGTGTAGCGAAGTGTCAGGTACACACACACACACACACACACACACACACACACACACACACACTCTTGCACCGCCTCCACCTTGAGCACACAGACTAGATCTGATTTTTAGTAGCTGTTGTTGTTGTTAGTGCACTCGGGTTTACTTTTATATCATGACATAACGCTTAGTCACGTTTTATATCATCAGGATGATTTTTTTTTTACTTTTTTTTTTTTTTTTTAAGATGCCGTATTTTATTTTAAAGACTCTCTCATATTTACTTTGTTGAACAGCACCGTTTGTGTTCGCGCGTCTGTTTTTTAAATTTTTTTTTTTTTGCATACAACTGTACATTAACTACATTAAAAGTTTACATTAAAAGTTTTTCAACTTTTTAAAATTTAGTACAAAAAAATAAAAGACCATAAACACAAAAAAAAAAAAAGAAGAAAAAGACAATACTTTACTAATAAAATTTTACATTTGTTTAAACACAGATATTTAAAGAAGGGTATACAACAAGTCCAGAAAAAAACCCAAGTGGAAGTGACACTTTTTGGAGGTTATTAATAAATTATTAAACTATATTCATATTGTTTACGCTGAATATTGTGATTTTGTTTGTTTCTGTGCACATGGCCTGATCTTTATGACTAAATTTTTGTTTTAGTTTAATATCTTAAAATTCTAACAAAATTCTTCCACCCAAAAAAAAAAAAAAAAAAAAGACGGTGCCTTTATCCCACCTCTAAACGTGTTCTGATTGTTGATTACGTCATCGCGTGTGCGTTTGAGTGGAGAAAAAAATGAAAGGCCAGTAATATGTTGTATTTCATTTCCACTTCCACCAACCGCAGCTATGATCATGCGTAAACGCAGAAATACGTCACGTCGTGATCACGTTGCAGCGTCGTGTCTGACATAAAGCGGCTCTACAAATCCACATCGACTCCAAAACCCAGAGTTTAACCTCAAACCGCCATTTTCATCGTTACAGAGTCACTACATATCATTTATTCTCTCCTGAGTAATTATTTCTATCCCCACAAACACAGAGAAGGTACATTTGAGGGCAACTTAATTATAATTGTTTTGGTTTTTAATCGCATAAACAGCAAATCGTAGAGCCGTTCGTTCACGTTTCTGGCGTATTTGTGACGAGTATCAGAGGATAAACGAACTCGCAACCTTTAGGAAATATTGTACAAAATAGTCACAAAAAACTCTCACTCGTATAACCTTATAGAATATGTGTTGTGTTTTGTGTGTAAACGTTCTTTCAGCGTTTTATTCGCTCGCCATGTTTCCGTTGACGTGATGCGCACGAAATGGAAATGCGTTAAACAAAAAAAAAAGTTTTTCACTACAAACTGGTCGTTTCTATTAAACTGACTATTTTGCCGTAAAGATGCTTTGCGTAATTTCCTACAAAAAAACCTGAAATTCTGATATGATTTCGTCGCAAAGGTCATGTAGATCATACACTCAGAGCAGGTGAATCCACATTGCAGTTTCTTGTTATTCTTCGGCCTCACTGAGCATCCAAAACAACGGCGCTGAGACGAAAACTAAACTCAATCTGTCATTTTTCCATCCAGTACAGACGTCACGCTGTTTTTTCCCGACGTTAAACTCCGCTTTGCCGGTTGTAACGGAGACACGTGATCAAAAAAATGTCACGTGACACTTCGAATATGCGTCATTGCCACGACGTTTATTTCAGAAGCCGGTTGTACGACTTTTCTGAAGTTAAACGGGGAAAAGTGTTTTGTTGTTATTTAAATATCGATGATTAATTGCAGTTTTTATCGTCTGTATCAGCGAAAGTAAAAATTATTAAAATATTTAACGTATAAAATTTCTTGAATGGAAATCTCGCTGTTGTGTATGATTACGTAACATGTTTACAGGAAAAATAATAAAACCAACCGTCATAACCGGTCAAACATACAATTTATCACATATCCGGATGTAACAATCTGCACCATGATTGACTTTTATCCTGCGTCCAGTTGAGGATTTCTTCCATCTTCTGTCCGGTTAATGAGGTCGGAGTCAGCCTGCTCCCTGAATACACAGTGTGTATCGTGGTCTTTATTTCTGCTGAGATTTATTTCTAAAAAAAAAGTGACAGCCGAACTCCAGCGACGCATTTTAAACAAGTCTCTAAAACCCACACCGACAAAGCAAAGTGTCAGAACATGATGTTTAAACAGAAACAACCGATTTTAAGCTCTGCTTGAGTTTCAGCTTTTTACTGTGAGAGACTGAAAGTTGATTAAAAACCCATAAAAAAAGTGCCATAATATAATTTAGTGTCAAATCTGTGTAATATTGTCGGTTGATCCGTTACTGATATATTTCTAATCTAATGATTACAGTGTAATACGAGGTCGTGTGTTTTGTATCTGAAGATAAATTCCGTAACTGAGAAAATACATTTAGATATTTTGTGATTTTATTCGGTTGCTAAACGGCATCAGTCTCAATAGTCAGGTTTTATTTTAAAAGATTTAAAGCAGATATATTTGTTTGCCGCTGACAGAAATGAGAATTATTAGTAATATTTTACAAATATTCTGTGTTGTTTATCAGAATGTTAACTGTTGTAACCTTTTGGGCCACGTTAATGTAAATACACAGAATTTTAGTGTCATTTTTAGTGTAATGTGAAATCGCATGCATCTTTTTTTCGCTCACTTTGAATGATAGATATATATGTGTGTGTGTGTGTGTGTGTGTGTGTGTGTGTTTTATGTTAGCTTGTTTTGGTTTTTGTCTCAGGATGTGAGGATTTAAGAAAACAATTTACGACTCACACAAAACTATGGATGGATGTCATTATATAAAACATTGTTCATCACCAAAAGTTAGTTTAATGATATAAATTCCCAAATATCACGTAACACATCTTCATATTGCTGCTTACACCTTAGTGTGTAAAGTCAATAGAAACACGTACAATAAATCCGAATAAACGTATACAACTTACAAAAATGAAATAAAGTTTTGGTTTTAAAGAAAAATAAAGACATTTTTATTTAAATGACAAATCTGGCGGAGTGTATTAGTTTTTAAAAGTGAACATTTCGTCTTATTTATAGCTTTTTTGCTGGTCGCTGGATTTGAAAGATTGTAGAATTTCAATGTTTAGGAAATGCGATTTGGTAAAGAAAATGTCCCCACACACACACACACACACACACACATGTTATTGCTCCTCTCTCTCCTCTTGCACTGTGTCTAGATTGCGTTACGTGTAACACGGTGTATTGTCTTGTGTTTTTCTCTCAGGTCACTGTAAAAGCGCCGCGTTCCAGCACACCGAGCTGTGATTTAACACCGACGCTGACCGAACATCTCGAATGCTCACAGCCGGACCGGCTCCGAACAGAACCGCAACGACGGACCAGATTTCATAATAAACAAGCAATGGCTAGTGTCAGGTGTTTTTATATGGATCCATGGCGTTGAGTTGTAATAGTATTTTGATAAAGAATAATAAAAGTGTTTTAAATGAAGCGTGACTTTTTTTTTTTTTTTTTTCATTCTGAACACTGTAGTTAGTCGTGTGCAGTTACACAACATGCTGCAGTACACAGTGCAGTGATGTCATCGTCGTCATCGCCATCGTCATCATCGTCGTCGTCATGGTCACGTGAAGATATGGTCGGCGCACGTGTGCAGTTTGTGTCAGGTTTTATTCTCGAGCTTTCAGGACCTTATTTTGAGAGAAGACACGACTGTTATGTGACGAATTTTCATCATCGTGTTGTTTTGTAAAGTTTGTAAAACAAAAACAGCATTGAGAACACTAAAGCTCTAAACCTGTGTAGAAGTTTTCATATATAGTAGGCAGTTACCGCAAAAAGAACGTGAAATATCGACACGTGACTAGTTCTACTTCAGTTAACCCTTAAACGTTCTATGTGGAACCCTACAACAGCGTGTTATTCCATCAGAAAGCGTTCCCCATCAGCAGAGCTGTTTTAACAGGCGAAGAACCTTTATTTATCCAACAGCCCCTTAAAGAACAGCACTTTTTGTAAAAGTGTACCAACTCCTGACAGGTTCTAGCTACTAAAAAGAAAAATAATCAGCAATAGTTTAGAGTTTGTACTGCACACTTACCCTAACAACACATACACTCTTAGAAGAAATGGTTCCTCAAGGGTTCTTTAAGGGACCATTGAGTTCTTAGCTTCCAAAAGGGGTTGTAATATTTTATATGAGTGTTTTTTGTGTTAATTTTTTGTTCTTCTGACTTTGTGCATAATTTAAACAAGGAAAAAAATGAATTTTTAAATTGTATTAACTAAAGAGCTGCACTTAAAAAGTGACCGGGTTCTTTAAGGGGTTCTTTGGATTGTTGAGGGTTCTACATGTTCTACAGTGTTCCTGGGAAAGACTCCGGAGCCACACTGCCACCCTGACCAGACTAAAGTGCTTACTAAAGATGAATGAATGAATGAATGGTTCCACCTAAGGGTTATGGGTTCTCTCAGAGAACCTCTAAGGGTCCTAATAGTTTAAGATTTTTACGTGAGATTGGAGCGTTGTGGTTTACTTTGCACTGTAATAGATAATATTGTGTTTTTTGTTGTGCCTTACTGGCACATCTGATTGGAACAGCCCAGTGAAGGAGGTGTGGCCTCTGTGTCAGTCTCAGCAGAGGAGGTGTGGCCTCTGTGTCAGTCTTAGTGAAGGAGGTGTGGCCTCTGTGTCAGTCTCAGTGAAGGAGGTGTGGCCTCTGTGTCAGTCTCAGTATAGGAGGTGTGGCCTCTGTGTCAGTCTCAGTATAGGAGGTGTGGCCTCTGTGTCAGTCTCAGTGAAAGAGGTGTGGCCTCTATGGATTTAAAAAATGATCATGAACAGTTCCAGTTATCATCACTGTACTAATCTGAGAATTGAGTAATCAGTAGTCTTACTGTATCTGCATTTTAAACAAATGAAGTGGTGAATGTTAATCAGCATTATCCCACGCTGCTCTTGAATTCTGCACTCTGATTGGTCAGAAGGTGTTGATTAGTTTTCTATAACAGCAGCTCTGACAGTAGCGCAGGTTTATATTAATGCACTCGTTCTAATACGTTATCGTTTCTATAGTAACAGCTCATTCACAGGGACATGTACAGCGAACGCTCCACTAACTATAAACAGATTAAAATATGTGTGAAATTGTTAACATGGTCAAGTTTTCTGTAAGGAGACGTTTATTTAACATTTAAGGAAGGAGTCTCCAGTGTCAGCGCTTTGTAACAGTCAGAGGTAAAGCTGTAACTTTACTTTACGAGTTTACGCTTCTTTGCAGTTTCTCAGTAACCTGACAAGCTGCGCTTTTGAGAGAATAAAGAGAGGCTGGTGAGAGAACGACTGTTTATAGCTGCTATAACGTAAGCGAGAACAGGAACTAGTTTCATGGACGTTTCATAACATTAAATATAACGGGTAAAAAGTTCATTGTTTGCAAACTGCTGTGGTATAAGTGGAATAAAACACTGTAACTCTGGGGTGGTAACAGTAACTGCTTACTCACACCACCCCGTCACGCAGTATTTTCTGCAACAGCACTAGACACAGTGTTTATTACATATTGAGTTTTGGGATAAATGTTCTTCTGGTTCTATTAAGAGCTATTACACAGAGCGTAAGAATCCACTTTACACTCTGCTCCGTAGCTCTAGTGCAAATCTGAAGAACATCAGACACACAGACTGCTTGGTGTTTGTGATAAAGGTGAAATGTGGTACACTGATTCTTTCACCTTATATCTTTAATGTGTATCTTCATGCTGGACAGTGGAACATCTCAGATGCATCCTTCCTTATCCTTTTTTTTTAAAAACAAACAAACAAACAAACACCTGATTCATCTGAAAGAATGAACATCCAAGTAGCGCCAAATTTTACAAGCATTTTCACACTCACACTGGAACAAAGTATGTAATTAACCCTCTAAGCCTCTTTTTCCTCTCCCGTCTTTTCTTTTTAGGCTTCAGGAAGCAGCTTGGTTTGCGTTGCTAAATGTTGCAGCCTAAGAAAGTGGCTTTTCTCTTTTGTGCTCTGCCGGCTGACTTAAGCCTAAATCCATGAGAGATCAAGGGTTACCAAGGTGCTGCTGAGACACACAGGCCGAGCGAAGCCTCATTTCCTATGCGCACTAGGTGACTGAGCGAAGGCAGAGCTCTGGGTTTGTTTTGCTTTGTTTTTTTTTTCTCGTAATGGCCGCTTTGTTCTCGCTACATGCCCTCCGTGGTTTGTGAAAATTTTGCACAAGCTGGCGCAGGACGGCCCGAAAGTCTCAGCTCACAAATATAAGCTGTAGCGAGTGCTAAGTTCAGCATTAACTTGTATTCTAACAAGATTAAAATATATTTGTCCTGGAGATTAGCATGCTTAAGTCCTCCTTTTAACTTTCCCAGTGCACTTTGATCTGCGTGGTGCGGCGAGGGCTCGGCCATCGGCGAGCCGGGTGTGAAATTAGCCTGATGTCGTCTCCATTCTTCACCTTTGCCTCTGCTCACCGCCTTAATTATATTTTCGCCACTGAGCTCTCGGGCTCTTCATTGAATATTCAGATCTGAGCAGAAAGCTGGCCAGAAACTATGGATAAATGGCTCAGTGGGGGAGGGGTCACGACGCTGCCCCTTTTGTACGGGGGCCAAATGGGGGACGTCAATACTTTTTCTGATATGTATTTTCTTTTGGAGCGTGGCTGGCCTTTGGCTCGGCTGTTTGTTGGAGTTCAGCTCGGGGCATGCGTGTGGATTTGATGAGACGCCTGGATTTTGGAAGGTATGCCACTTTGGGAGAGGTTTTTTTTCTAAATGACAATAGGACTGTCAGGACGGGTTGACGTGAAGTTTTGGGATTTGTGCTTAGACATTTGGAGTCAGGTTTTCAGATCCGTTTCTCTCTCTCTCTCTCTCTCTCTCTCTCTTTCTTTTAGCTTTCTTTCATGTTGAGAATCAGAATCAGACTTAGGAACACTTTGTTAAAGTTTATTGTGGTGCAAGAGTCAACGATTTAAAAAAAAAACAGGAAATCACACCACGACTTTGTATCTAAAGACACTGCTAATGGCACAATACAACAAAACCTAAATCTGCTTAAAGGTCTTGAACATCAGCTTTTGTCTGAACCCAGTTTGGTTGAAGGTGAAAAGGTCGAAACATAAAACTCTGCAGAAAAGTCTTGAGCTCTGTTGCTGAATCTGGAGGTGATGAAAGGTTTCTAGGAGAGATAGAGAGAGAGACAGAGGAGGAGGAGGAGAGCCACCTGCGAGCCGTGAGGGAGGGAGCTTTGACCTTCAGCCTCTCTTTACGCTTTCCAGAGAAGCTTGGAGTCGCTGGCCACTTCCACGTTGGCGAATAGAAATGCAGATGAGATCCTGCTGCATTGAGGAAGGCAGGTCAATGCTGCGAAGGCTTTCTCAGAGCTGCTTCTCGCTGCCCTTTTTGTATCGACTCCTATTCAGTTCTACAACTTTTTTCCCCTCTTTGCACGTAGCCTGTTTGTGGAGGACGTGTGTAGATGCTCATACGTGATCTCTACATGCTCCAAGTCTGTAGCCTTCCTGTTGAAGTTTCTATCTGATGCATGACCATGGCTCCTGTATGACACTACTTTCAGTCTTTTTTTGATGTATCTGTTTTTGAACATTTAAAAAGAAAAATGGATGTGATGTATGACCATGGCTCTTGCATGACACCATTTAGGAGCTGGTAGTCATTTCCTCTTCTCTAGTTTCTGGCTTAGCTTTGTTGCATCCATTACTTATTTTCAAGTCCTAAAAAGAAATACTCAGCTTTTTTTTTAGAAGTTGTTCGGATTGTCTCGCCAGCAGAACTTCCGAAAGTGCCTCCGTAACCTGCAAACTTTCTTCACATATAAATCTGAAGAATTTTAATAAAAATCCACAAAGGTTTATATGTAGCCTTCATCATTCTAGGTCTTGATTCCTGTAGAGATTAAACTCTGCGCAGCTTCATACACACTTTATTGGTGTCCGGTTATTAATGAGACTCAGGACACAACACATGAAAGCTCACAGTTTGGTGTGTTAAGCTCCAGACTTGTCTCCTGCTCTTACAGTTAGAAAAGGTGTCCGACTTTCCGAGTCTTCAGGTTTGCTTGGACAGGTGAAGATTCAGGATCCGCGATTCATTTCACAAGAGGTTCAAACTCCAGTTACCTGTGTTTTAGCACATTTAGCACATTTAGCACATTTGATTACATTTGAAAAAGTCAGAGTAGAAACTGTGTTAAAGTTATAGTTGTAATGTAATGTCGCTGTTTGGTGTCGAGATCACAGCAGTGTGGGGTTTAAAACACTGACAGTGTTTAGAATAAAAGCTAAAAGCAGGGGTTAGTTAGTTCTTTAATTCATTTCACCTGAAACAGTGTTGATGTTGGACATTGATGGCTAATCCCTAACCCTGTCCAATTCAAGTAGGCCTAAATAAATTTAAAATATGTCTTTATGATGACATGCTAGCCTTATAAACCAACCCGACCTTTAAACCACGGAAGCTGTAATTAACCTAACCCCGCCCCTTTCTTACCCTCAACCAATCAGAACTTTTCATATGAATAGGCTCGGGTGAGATCTTAGCAACTTGGAACCATACTGTAAATACATGAATATTAAAAAAAATTTAAAATATGTGATATAAAAGTAATAAGGACTGTCACATTTATTATTATGATGTTAATTATGATTATTTTAAGTTTAAGATTTTAAGACAGGAAGTTACGTATCTGTGTCGCTGTCGGTTTATAAACACTGATTAAAAGCTCCGGGTTCATTAGATTAGGTTAAATGAGTTTATGTGAGATTTTCTGGACTGGTTTTGAAGTTGGGTTCAATTCAAGTATAAATAAATAAATAAATAAACAAACAAACACTAAGCAGTCTGTATTAATGCACGCTATAGCTTACATGCTAACCTGATTTAGCAATCTCACACTGATCCCAACACAGGAAATCAATTTGGTTTAAAATGAAGTTGTAATTAACCTAACCCCGCCCCTTCCCCAAGCGCAACCAATCAGAGCTTCACATACGAGTTAGATTGAGTTGTGTACAAACTAGCAGCTATATTGGAAATCAAACAGACAAACAAAAAAACAAACAAATCTATATAAGTGATCTGTTCAGGAGAGACATTGTTGTTGTCTGGTTTCTAAAACTGTGTTAGATTTAAAGCTGAACATATATAATGTGTCCGCTATGGCTTCTAATGTAGCTGTTATTAACTGTGATGATGATGATGATGATGATGATGATGATGTAATAACATGGGGTTAAGCTTCGTAAGAATTTGTAAAAAGCCAACTTGTTCAGTAAGTGAATAGAGCGTAAAAATGACAGGAAACAGCTGGAAGCCCCGCTGCTGGAATTTTACTGTCACTTTACAGGAAGCTTTTATTTACAGTGTTAGTAAGAAAAAGAGTGCAGTAACTTTCTAAAGCGCATTTAACACAAGCAGAGTTGATCAGATAAGACAGATAAGACAGATAAGACATGCCTGTAAACCCTGTACATCTGACGATCAGCTCGTATGAAATCAATGAAATCTATTTTTTTTTTTTTGCTGGTTTGATTTTCTATAAGTTGTGCGTGAGTTCAGGATTTAATTCCTTGTTCAGTGTTCACTGGAAGGCTTGGGATCTGCACTGTTTAATGTTTAACACTCAGCGTTTTTCTAAATATTAGAAACATAACTTCCTAAATAAAGAGAATGAACACCATGACCTTACAAATAAGCCTTGTTTTATTGACTTATTCATCCAGTTGGATTTAATGCCACAAATAAACATGATACAAATTATGTACATCTTTTTTTTTTAAGAATACTTCCAAAGAAAACCACATGAAATTTTACATTTTAAAAAAAAAAAAAAAAGAAGAAGGGAAAAGAAACTTAAATTATCTCATTCTGTTTTATATCCTTTGTAGATTCTGCTGTAAATTGTTTCTTTATAGGCCTATAGATAATGAAGAGCACAGTTTCTCATAGAAAAAAAAAAAACAGAACAAAAACAAGTTCCTCTCAGAACTTTAAGGCAAAGTGTGTGTTTGTTTGGTGAATGGATCCATCATACACACTTCTTTTTTTTTTATTATTATTATTTTTCCTCCCAAAAGTTACACCAGGACGCAGTTCACACTAAATAAAAGGTCACAATTTGGTTTCTTCAACTGTTCTTGTCTCCTAGTTATTGCATGATGACATGAAAAGAAAAACATCGTGGGAACAAATACAAATTCGTAGAAAATCTCTTGTGTAGAAAGTGACACATGGAGAAAAAAAATGAAGCTGAGGAATTTTTCTGACTGAAATCTAATCAAGTCGCTGATGAGATCCGAGTCCGCTGTCTGAGGGAAGCCTTCATGCTTTTTTCTTCCAAATTATGAAAAAAAAACACTCAACGAGCTAAAACACAAATCTAGGATATTGCTTTGAAAGAAAAAACGCACAGAAAGTAAAAAATACGAGTTTAAAAATAGGAGAAATAGAGAAAGAGAGATGAAAGAAGAACGAAAAAGAAGAATTGACTGAATTTGTGAATGAATTGAGCGACGCAGGAATGAAAGAAAGAAAAAAAATGAAGGAAATAGGGAAGAAAAAGGAAGAAGAAAAAAACGCATTACTGGATTGGTGAATAAACCTGAGGGATGAAAGAAAGAAAAGAGAAAGAAACGGATATTTATGGGTCAAGTATTTCCATTCATTATGCGACTTCGCCATTCAGTTGTCTGAACCTGAAAATGAAAGAATTATATTAATATCTGTATGACAACACGATTTCACGCAAAAATAAAAAATAAAAAAATCGTAGGACTTCCAAGAAATCGTAATAAATGCCCCAACTGCTAAGCCCCGCCCACTGCGCATTTTTTTCGTACGAGTTCCTACGAATTTTCTCGCGCGAGACCGTGTTGTGTGCGAACATAATAATGATGTGTAACCTGTAACAAAGTTAAATAGACCTTTTGCTTATAAACCTATAAATACAGTATAATGCGTATAATGTGTACACACATCCATATGCTGTGTTACTTTAAAAAAAAAAAAAAAATCCAGCTTAAAACA
>CM075023.1:914310-968653 GCA_037576675.1 Pangasius sanitwongsei
AATAATAATAATAATAATAATAATAATAATATACTTGGAGTTAGAAATTGTGGACTTATTACAACTTTAAAAACAGCATCAGCAGCATTATGAAATGTGGTTGCTATGGTAACAGAGGAGCGCCTGAAGTGTAGAAGCAGAAACTTTTCAGTAGTAACTTATTCGGAGAGTCGTGGCAATAATAATAATAATAATAATAATAATAATAATAATAGTATACTAGCTGTTTGTGGTATGAAATGTGCACGCGCTGCATTTATAACAAATTTATAAACAATAGCAGACGCTTATAGAGATTTTTTTTTTTGCTCTAACTACATTAACTACACTAACTCTACTAACTACACTAACTGTACTAACTCTACTAACTACACTAACTGTACTAACTCTACTAACTACACTAACTCTACTAACTACACTAACTCTACTAACTCTACTAACTACACTAACTACACTAACTCTACTAACTACACTAACTCTACTAACTGTGCGATTTGTGAGTTCTTACTCATAGCGTGGCTTTAAAAGCAGATAATAATAATAATAATAATAATAATAATAATAATAATAATAATAATAATAATAATAATAGACTTTATAACTTTACACTCTCCTGAAGAATTTATTTTGTTCTTTAAAACTCCAGACAAAGCTCTCTGTCTCTCTCTCACACACACACACACACACACACACACACACACACACATTTGCATACACATTTCCATATTTGAAAGGGTGCTGGAGTTTTTTTGGGGTTGGGGTGGGGGGTGGGTGTATGGAGGGGGTGGGGTTAACGCATCCCTTCCCCCTCCCCCTCCTCCCCCATTCCCTCCCTCCTCTGTTTCCATGGCAACTACATTTTTATAATCGCCTCTTCTTGTTGTTATTACTGTTTATAAACTTTACCGGAAGTGCTGCGCGTGCACGCTTGTACGCGGAATAACCACTTCCGGTTTGTTACCGTCAGTCTGAAGTCAGATGTGAGATTTTCTCTCTCTGGTGGAATAATGGGACATGATTTATTACACACGCAACATCATATCGTGTAGTTTAGAAACAGGCCACGTGAGAAAAACCTGTTATTCATAACGTATCGAGTTTGTTTTGTGTGTTTATATTTTATCACAACTATATTTCCCACAATCCCCCGTCTTTTGTGTATGATTTCTTTTTCTCTATTTGAAGAGCATTATGAAGTGATCTAATAGCTTTATAGCTTCCAAGCTAACGATTAGACTGAAGCACCACAGCCTCAGTTTCTCCATTACGACCTGAAAATACGACATCATTTACACTCTAAACTGGGAAAAAAAATAAATAAAGTGTGATTTGAACCTGAGAAAAGCTCGAGCCCAAATAATAATAATAATAATAATAATAATAATAATAATAATAATAATAATAATGTACACAGCTTTTTTTGCGCCGAAACTTTTGCTATGAAGCGCAATTTAATTCTGTACATCACCTCTATAAAGTGCTTAGGGATATTTCTTCCTAAAACAGCAATATTCTTCATGAAAATTAATATCATTTAGCACAAAATGTCTGAAGCCTCGACACCCTTCAACTCCATTGTCCAACAAAAATATGCTAATGAAATATTAACAAAGACCTCGACCGAACAAAGGCGCTAAACTTGGCTTCGTTTCGCACAAACTGCCCAAAAATGCTCTTTTATTTTTATTAAACATCATCTACTGCTACACTCTGATCGAAAATCTTCAGTCAAATACTTCCTTTAGCTATAAGCAGTCATAACGCATCACGACCGTCAGATATACACTGCTGCTTTTAATAATAATAATAATAATAATAATAATAATAATAATAATAATAATAATAATAATAATAATGTACTAACTACATTTGGGTTTTTGAGCATATTTAAAGTCTCCAATCTCTCCACACTCTTTAGTCACAATTTTATAAAATGTAAATAAACATAATAGTTTGTATCTCTTTAAAATACATTTTATTGTAAATTGCTTCTTTCTGAAGCTTCTTTCTAAAAAAAAAAAAAAAAAGAAAGTGATTTTTTTCCTTTTTTTTAATTCACTTTCAGAAAGTAAACTCGTGCTGCATGGCTGCTAAAATGGCCTCACAAAGGTTTAGTAAATTTCCATCTGATTATGTTCATAATGTTTCATAGAGACTCGGAGAAACTCACTGCAAACAACTTTATTATCTTCTTTTCTGTAAAATATGTCGCTAGACATCAAGTCTGTTTATTACGAAGAAAAAAAAAACATTTTAAAACCTAATATAATTTATCTGCATGAAGATTTACATAAATGTATAGATCTTCTTTAATCCTGGGTGGTTGTGTGATTTATGCTAAATTTTTGCTCGTTTTAATCTTTAAACCTTATGATTTTAGAAATTAGGAATCATGAATAAAATGAAGATTCAGACACGAAAGAAAAGCAGAGCAGGTGCAGAAACCACTCGGATCCGACAATAAACACGAACTGAACCGCAGCTTCGGAGCCGATTCGGGGTTTTTTTTTTTTTTTTTTCCTTGTAAATTTTCCCACATAATGATTTAAAAGGTCTTCCCAAGCTTCTAGGCTGTTTTTGTTTTCGGAGTAAATTCAGTAAAGCTCATGATGGTTAAAACAGAATTAGCATATTCCTAATTGTTGACTGTGAAGTGTGTTACTTTGTTATTAACGGAAGTTTTTCCCCCCCCCCCCGATTTTTTCGGATGTTTTTGTTCGTCGTCTTATTTACATAAAGAAACGCATGCAAAACTCATGCAAGCAAACTTCAAAAGACGATTTTGTTCTGTAATATATACTTTTATCGAATTTGAAATTTGACCTCTGATGCACTAAAGGTTAAAGTGCAATAAATTTACGGTTCAGTGTAATATTTTATTCTTAATGCGTTTAAACTCGTGCAAAATAAATAAATTAAAAAAATAAATAAAAATAAATTTAAAAATCTCATAGTTTTTATTTTGAGTAGTATATTTCCGAAATGAACTCTGACCTGATGAGGGTCTGTCCGAGTATCTGGTGCAGTAAACCCAGGCTGGCCACAGCATCGGCTGGTTATTGGGCGAGTTTGCGCACTGATCCGCGCCGCTTTCCGCCCCGGGCTTCGAGCCGCTGACGGCGGGGTTTGAAGCTCCTTCGCCCGACCCCGGTGATCCTGCTCGGTCTGTGTCGGTCCCCGCCTCTGAAGGGCACCGGTTCTCTCTCCCGGACGCGTTGATGTCGCTGCGCTCTGTGACGTTGACGGCGGCGGCGCTTTCTTTCCTGCGTCCGAAGTCCGGGCGCAAAATGTTGTCGATGTAGAAGTTGGTGATCCGGTGCAGGTTTCCGGGAGGCTCGAGCAGAGGCAGGATGGCTCGGTTGGATTCGTCTCCTGCATCTCTGCTGCTCTGATCTTTCTCTTCCATCCTGAAACTCTCCTTAACCCCTTTCTCTCCCGCACGCAGGCGAGCGCTCCCGACTTCCAGTTTTTTTCTTTCTTTTTTTTTTAAAAATAATTTCCTCTTCTGTATATATATATATATATATATTTTTTTCTTCAGTTAAAAAAAAATAAAAGTGAACGACAGTAAAATGAGAGACAGAAAAAAAAAAATCTTTTTTCTGGATATTAAATGCCACCCGAGCGCTTCTTGTGCGCACAAAGAAAAAACATAATTATAGATTTTAATTCCACAACGAGCTCCAAGAAGTAGTTCTTAATAATATTGGAGGAATGTTATTATTAAGCCAAAGAGATCCTGCTAATAAGAGCAGTAGTAATAATAGTAATAATAAGGCCGCTGTAGGAGCCGGTGCTGTAGTCGCGCCTCAGTGAGCAAATAACGGCTAAATAAAGAGCTGCCAACTGGCTCTCAAATACTTTCACTACGGATTTTTTTTTTTTGTTCTTATTTTTAATACGAGGCTCCCGTGTGACGTCGCACTCTCGTATCCTAGACACGTGCCTCCTACCAATAAGGAGACGCCATTTGTGTCACGTGAGCCGGTGACTCCGCTAAGTGACAGCAGCTCAGCCTCGCCTAGGTTCCATCATTTAAAGCTACAGGAACCTAAAGCCGTGAATTAAATTAGCATACACTACAGGCTCGCGCTGCGTACAGGTGATTAGCACGAGACTTATAATAATAAAGAGAAATTAGCTAAGCGGATCCTCGCGCTCGCTCATTAGCAATCTTATACCATAATATAACATCGGTCATATATCATATACCTAATAAACCTGTGATATAGCATCATACATCGCAACATATTCATATGCTGGTGACAAGTCAAAGGTTAATTGTCATATTTGTCACGTGTCATAGCATATTGACCCTATGATGTATAGTTCGTACATAAACTAGGCTTAATATATTCAAAGCTAAATCAATGATCTGATCTAGACTTAGGGTTAACGTATTTATCATATATTCTATGATGTCATAGTATAATGATCATATTTTGGCCAATATGGTACATACTGGTCATACAAAGCTTAATATATTGGTCATATGTCATCACATGTGATCCATATAACCTATTGGTCATATAGAGGGCGTTATAAAGCCTTGATCATATCACCAATAACTCCCTATGTATATGATTAATACGTGTTATATATATAACATTTGTCATATAACTTATTGGTCATAAGTATTGAGCTTAATATCTATCTATCTATCTATCTATCTATCTATCTATATCCATGACATTAAATGTCATCCATATAACATATAAGGCATTATAAAGTCTTGGTCATATGTCGTAACACATGAGTAATAAAACGTATTGGTTACATATGTTATTACGCATTGCTCCATACATATTGGTCATAACATAATGCTAATATAACTTATTGGTCGTATATATAACTTAACATGTTAGTCATATAGCATGACATGAGCCATATTAACATGTTGGTCGTATAGAGCATATAGTGCGTTATATGCCATAGTTCATTAGGGGATAAAATGCAGGTGACATATATGTTATTACACACCGGTGTATACACATTAGTCATATAAGCTATTGGCCATATCAGTCATATGTGCCACCTAAATTATTTATCATATATAGCTTAATATATGATAAATATATATATCATTACATGTGAGCCGTATTAACACACTGGTTATGTATAAAGTGTTATAACGTCTTGGTCATATGTAATATTTCTAATGTGCTATGACACATGAACGAGATCCGTATATAGTTTCTGGGTCATATGTCATGTTTGTCATATAACATATAGATGACGTGTAACGTGTTATAAAGTCCTGGCTACATGTCGTAACACATTAGTGATTGTTTATATAAGTTATTACATATTGCTCCATAGAGTATGACCATATAATATATTGGTCATATATTAGTCAAATATCATATAACATATTGGTCATATGTCATTATATGAAACGCATTAGTTGTGTATGTTATTACACACTGGTGTGTACATTTTGATCATATAACATATTTGTCATATGATGTATTGGACTAACAGAGGTTATTGGTCACGGATAGGCTAGTGCGTTGGTCATATGTTATAACACATTAGTGATAAAGCGCATTGGTCATATATGTTCTTACACACTGGTGTAAACATTTTGACCATATATACTGGTCATATGTCATTACATGTGATCTGTACTGAGGCACTGGTCATATAAGTGTTATAAGGGCTTGGCCTTATGTCATAACATATTAGTGATAAAACACTGACACACACACGGTCCATACATTTTGGCCATATAACATATTGGTCATATGGCGTAACATATTACATATTAGTTGTATATAGCTTAATATGGCATGACACGTGAGCCATATTAACATATTGGTGCATTTTAAAGCCTTGGTTAAATGTCATAACACACTGCTTCTTACATTTTGGTCATATAATATATTAATCATATATTGGTCATATGGTGTAACATATTGGTGATATAATTGGCCTATTATGACACAGTTCTGTCATAACCTAATGGTCATGACACACTGGTAATATATAATGAATTGATCTTACGTCATGTCACACTGGTCCTTCACACCATATCATCTCAGAGCCTGTTGGTCATAATATACATATTATACATGCAGTATATCGCATAACACACTCCGGTTATAAACCCTCATTAACAACGAGCCCGAGTGACTCGTGAGGCCTTCTAAAGCTTAAGTCATGAAATCCGCGTTGCTGTTTTATTTATTTCACTTCAGCAATTTTAAAAGGTGTATGAAGAGCCGTCACACTCCAGCGCAGAGTAATGCGGGGCTGAGCGGCCTGCGCGCTGCTGGTGGCGCTTTAAAAGAAACCAGTGATGCGCACCAACAGCGGCCAAATGAAACACACACACACACACACACACACACACCATGCATGATGAGAAATACACAGCCTACAAAATGCACAAGCAGCAAAAAAAAAGTCCACACTGCTGAATTAGCAGCTCCACCGCTTGCTGGAACTTCCTCCTGGGTTCCTCTCCTCCTCTGATTCCGCGCGCTGGTTTTGCGACCTGTGCATTCTGGCAAAGAAATTTCTAATTCTGACAATCTGACAGGATCTGAGAGAGAAATTCAACACCGCTGGCGATAGCTCAACACTACAAGACTTAACACTTTAATTAGCTTGTATAGCTAGGTGTCGTTAACTGTAATGAGAAAGGACGCAGCTTAGAAGGATTCATTATTAAAATAAAATGCGCGAGCTAATCCCCGGCCTCAGCCATTCATTAAAAATGCATCGTGTGAAATGTAATATAGTGGTCATGTATCATGGTTATATACTGCTCATATATCATACGTCATGGTTATATACTGCTCATATATATATATATCATGGTTATAAAGCTATAGCATATTAACCAATTTACAGGAACTTAATGCAGATTCATGCTGAGATGAAATTTAGCTTTTCAAATTTAGATTTGAGTCACACAGGATGTGTTAATGTTCATATGCAGCTGATTGACAATGAAAACTTCTACACACATGATGGAGCTGCGAGTGTGTGACCTTCAGCAGGACTCTGGAGGAAGTGACAGGCTGTTTAGGAATCACTTCTGTCTAAATGCACTGAAACTGCTCTGAAATGAGCCTGTTGTAGCTTGAGATGTTCACAAACGAAACATTTTAATAAAAAAAACCCTCTTAAACAGTCTTTAAGGAACAGCAGAAGTTTCCACATGAACTTCCACTTCTCACTTTCTAATATCAGTGTTTCTCATATCAGTGTTTATAATGTCAGTGTTTCTAATATTAGTGTTTATAATGTCAGTGTTTATAATATTAGTGTTTATAATGTCAGTGTTTCTAATATTAGTGTTTCTAATATCAGGGCTGGAAAATTCTAAGCATAAAGGGTTAAATCAGGTTTTACAGCTCAGTGTTCACTAAGTAGTCATCAAATAATCTACTTCTAAAAAATACAAACACACACATCGAGAAAATTGTAACCTTTTTGTGGTTATTGTTTGTCGAGAATCAAAATAAAGAATTAAAAGAAAGAAATAAAAATAAAAATCCATTTTCACCTCAAATGAATTTCCAAAAGAGGAAAGCACATTCTGAGTCCTGATGAGAGACTTTATCTCCTAATAAACACGTCTGTATGTTCTTTTCGCTTTTCTTTTTTCTTTTTTTTTGCATTTTTTTGTTCTCTAATTAATAATGTAAATCTTTTCTATGCCTGTATTTCTCTGAAAATAAGAATCACAGAGTGATAAAAGACAAAAAAAAGCCTAATTGAGTGTATTGTGTATTGCCCGTTTGTTAAGCTTAACACAATATTGTAATTAGCAATAAATATGGCGAATTGTTATTATTATTATTATTATTTTTATTATTATTATTGTTGTTGTTGTTGTTGTTGTTGTACATTTAGAATTTTGATGACTTTTTAAAGAATTATTTTAAAAAACGTTTGTGCGAGATGCACATTGTTTATATTATAATCATAATCTGGTTGTGTTCACATTGTTGATAATCCTGATTATAATTATAACTGAGCATGTAATCATATCATTGCATACTTTAAAGCAAGTGTCTGTTTACAAAAGGTTTTAATTTTCCTCATTAATGTTTCCCTCACAGCCATAACACGGCTTGTTTTAGAAACTTTAAACTCTGTCGCGGTAATTAGATCCACTCTCTTTAATCCGAGAGAAATTCTTCAGGATTAACACTTTACCACCTGCACTATAATAACACACCATAATGCACACTATTATACACCAACACACACCATAACACACCATAAACTCTGTATTATTGGTGTATTCACAATAAGATGAATACTAACGTCACTTTGCGACTTTTCACTCCGCTTTTGTTTTGTTTTGTTGTTGTTTTTTTCTTCTTGTTGCTTTTAAGCTTTTTATGCCTTAATGTATTAATGTAAGCCTCATGAAGATCTTTAGTCGCTCATCAAGCTCAGTTCATTCGGTAAAAATCTGAACATGGTCATAAGTTTGTGTTTTTATTTTTAAAAATGTGGCCCGAAAAAAAAAAAACTGGACAGAAATTCACAGCAGCCGAAGAACAAAAGCAAACTCAAATCTGCGTTTAAGAAAAGAAAAGAAAAAAAAAGTGAAAGCCGGGGTTTAATTTGTGTTTTCCTCTCTGAGTAAAGAAGGGATTTGGGCTCTTTTTTTTAGCAGCTCGCAGATCACAGAGCTCAGACTGCGACTCCATTCAGAGGCTCTCATATCGGGGTCACACTGCATCACCCCGACTTCCTGTTGGGCTTTAACACACACACACACACACACACACAACACTCGGAAATGTATGGCATATATATCATACATTTTATGTATTATATACAGAAATATATAATAACCCCGCCCCTCATCAGAGCCTTTACATGTCCTCTTAGTGCTCTTGAGTAAACTTGTATTATGTGAGTTTAATCTTTTTAAAAGTGCGTGTTTTTCACAGAGCTCATGTGCTCAGGAGGACCAGTCTGTCCAAACATCTGCATCTGACCCGCCTTTAAAGCATAAAGTCATAAATGCTGCTCATTTCTCATTATTAAGTCTCATTTTAATATGAATTTCCTTATAAAATCATTTCATTACTAGGTGCAGAGTCGGTCTGTTGATCAGCAACAGGTCACGTGTTTTATCTTATCTTCCATCTTTTTTTTTTTTTTTAAAAGTTTAATTATAGTAAAGATTTGCTAAAACAGAACCGCAGCCAGATGTTCCAGCTGCTGAGCAGTAAGTGCGCGTGGAGATGCTTTTATTCTTTTTTTTTCCCATCTGTATCTATTAAGGCAGATTTGTGTTTAATAGCAGGATTGTGTGTTAAGTGTAATTACGCTCGTAGGATTGTAAGAATTCGTACGCAAATGACAAGCAGTCAGAGTCAGGGTGAGGGGCGGGGTCAGCACTCGTAGCTCTCTCTCTCTCTCTCTCTCTCTCTCTCTGTTTAGATCATCCTCTTTTTCTAAAATAATGATTAGAACCCATTTGAGCTGCTTGAACCAACAGAACAGAAAATCATTTTCAGGACATCAGACATCTGAAATTCTCTGAAGGTGTCTTCGGCTTTTGCATTCTGTTTATACATGATATAAAGTTCTCTTTAAGTTCTACACTTTTTTTTGTCACTTGTTATGAGTAACATCAGAGGATGTAATGTTTTCAGCTGTGTTTGTGCAAACTAGCCTGACGTAACCGGACAGTGTTGCTGGCCCCGCCCCCTGAGCGCCATTAGTTCCTGTTGGTACACGACTTGATCATGTGACTGGAACTGGAACCATTGGTGCTGGAATCAGTGATCGATGTGTAAAGAAAAGTTCCACTGTTTTTGTGCTAAAAGTTTTTAAGTAGTTCGTGCAAATGGTGGGGGATTCAAACACGTCATAAAATAAATAAATAAATAAATAAATAAATACACTAGCAGTACAACTTAATAATACTTATAATACAATATTATACTACTTATAATAATAATAATAATAATAGTAATAATAGTAATAATAATAATAATAATGTTCACACCAATAACAAGAAAATGAAAAAATCTTCTTTAGCATTCTGAAATATTTTACAATATTCTAACTTTAAATGTGTGTCATATTTTGTGCTTGTATAAACAACATGTTTAGCAGTGTTTTATTCGTGTAGCCTAAAATCATTCGGTCAACATTCTGTTGTTTTAAAATTGCTTTATAATTTATTTTTTTAAAGGAGTGTTTTAAACACATGACTGTAGCTACAGTATAATATCTGCAGTAAAAAAATTTTTGACTTTAAATTCACTGAAACTCAGACAGGAAGTTAAACACAAGGCCTGAGGAGTGTGTGATCCGAGCAGCACGAGGTTACAGAAGATAAACATGACGATATAAAATGTCAGAATGTTATAGATTATAGATTATAGATTATAGATCAGATTATAGCCGCCATTTTGAGCGCACGTGAGTCCATATTATAATTAGACTCTAATTATATCTTAAAGAGTTACTGGTCAAGATGCAGGTTTTAAATAAATGTGTGTGTGTGTGTGTGTGTGTGTGTGTGTGTGTGTGTGTGTGTAGTCTGTAGAGCATGAAAGCTGTAAAAAAAAAAAAAAAAAAAGGCAGAGTGTGAAGGAAAGCAGGAATGAAAGCTTTTCTCCTTGTTGTTTAGGGAAAGTTTTTTTTTTGCTTTTGTGTGTCCGAGGTCAGGCATCAGCGCCTCACACACACACACACACACACACACACACACACACACACACAATACACACGGTAACGCTCAGTGATCATAGAAAATGGAAAATCCCTCTCCGTCAAAAGATTTTCTTCTCCTTTCTTTTCTTTTTCTTTCACCTTCTCAGTCATTCAAGGTTAAAGTCAGAGAACATTTTGACGCAACATCCGCTCATGTCCTCACTTCCTGCAGCGACTAATGATGTATTTACATTTCTATTTATTTATTTCACAATTCAGCGGAAGCAAGTGAGATATCTGTTTTCACTTCTTTAAAGAGCACGTGACTGGATTGTTATTTCACCATTTATTTAGTTTTCTCGCATCATAAATATTTACATTACAAGAACATCATTTTTCCCCAAATCCTGACGTCACTTTACCTTTTCTCCTTAACAGACTACTTCCGGTTTGAGGACGTTACCTGCTTTCTCAGGTATCAGGTATTAAATCTGTAATCTGTACAGCTTCATGCTCTCAGGAGGAAATGAAGGTCTTTTGTGTTATAAATCATTTTTCAGTCTGAAACTAACACAAAATTGTAAAAGAATCTTCCACTTTTTAAACTAAAACTGATTCTTTTATGGAATCATGATGAATAATAAATAATTTTCTAGCAGCTTTTTTAAAAAAAAGTGTCAGTTCCACCAGAGTCCAGGATCCTTCATTTACCTGTTTACTATTTATCTTTTATTATTCTTTATTATCCGAAATGTAATCACACAAAAATGGCATAAACTTCACATCTAATCGCGATGCACACGAGAAATTTAGACTTTTAGACATTTCACTTTATATTTACGCTTCTGAACGCGTTTTTATTTCTATTTTTTATTTTTTTACATGCTTTTTATACACATGAATCGTTTGTTTGTTTGTTTGTTTGTTTGTTTGTACACCTGATCTTTATGCATGGATCATTTTTTCCACGTGATTTTTCCCCACACATAATTCATTCTTTGTCACATGTATGTATATGTAACGCGTATAAAGTATATGTATGATTTTTTTTTTTTCATTTGTTTACACGTCGTGCTCAGAAAGGTCGTTTTTGTTCAGATATATACCACGTGATTTTATTTGCACGTGATTTTGTTTTACAAGATTCGTTTATTTTCACGTGTAGTGTTTTGAGATGCTTTCTCACAGGAATACTTTCTTTTTCACGTGATATCACATTATTATTATTATTATTATTATTATTATTATTATTATTATTATTATTATTATTAAGGTTGCTGTAATGTCAGAATGAAGCACAGAGACGAATCAGAGCTCACGAGTTCATGTTTAGAGGAAGTGTTTGTGTGTGTGTGTGCGTGCGTGTGTGTGTGTGCGTGTGTGTGTGTGTGTGTGCATGACTTTTGGCTTCAGCATCAGTCCGACATCTTTATTAATGCAGTGGAGATGAATATGGAGCTGAGGCTTCATGGCGCAGAGGAAGTGGCCTGTCTCCTCCGCTTTTTGTTCCGCGATAATGAGCGAGCCAGATGCTGGAGTGTGAAAGAGGAGTGCGTGTGTGTGCGTGTGTGTGTGTGTGTGTGTGTGAGGAGGAGGAGGAGGAGGAGGAGGAGGGACATCACACCACATCACTCCTGTCCTTCATCTACACCATCAACACGTCAGGAAGTAAAACCTCTTCACCACCTCATCAGTAAGTTTTTTTTTTTTTTAAACAAAATATTTTCCTTTTCTTTACACTTTTCCTTTTTTTTCCTCCTTAACCCTTATCATCATTCTGTTCTGCTCGAAATGATCTAAATTTATTACTTAAGCTGGAATGGACATATATACAAACTTGGCTGAGTTTCTCTAACATGAAATATATATATATATATTTTTAACTTAATTTATTTTACATATTTCTTCATATTTATTTTACACACAGAAAATAATACTAAGTGCTGAAATATCAACTCACACCAACTGCTTTTTACAGGAATAAAACAAATCTGTGAGGTCACTCTGTTAGCTACACGACCTCGCTCATACCTGATCACACACACACACACACACACACACACACACACACACCTGCATGCGCGAGCTTTCCCAGGTATAACAAGACTATTTCCTCTGTTTTTATTGTTACTGTTTCTAAAAAAACACACAGATAAGTGATAGATTGGAGGTTGGATGATTTTATTTCAGATTTTATTTTCTCACTATGATCCATAAACCATCGCAAACTAGCGAACAGGACGCACCGGATGTCTCTCTTTCTTCTGTGCCGTAAACCGGAATTTATTCACCTCATAAACTTCCATCTGAATGAGTTGGAAAAGTTTTTACATTCTTGCTTCTTTCCTTTTCTCTTTCTCGCTCTCTAAACCACGTCAGACTGATCAGTTCTCACATCAGTTTTATTCCGAGTTTTATTGCAATTATAAAACAACAACATGTAGCACTTTATTTATGAAAATGTGTATAATGTGTATAACTTCAGGTACAATTCAGTTTAAATACTGAACAGATCTGTGAAAGTTAAAAGCTTTTTTTCTGCACTGAACCCTTAATTAATACATTTTAATTAAAAATTATTTATTAACCAAAGCAAATTCATCACCTCTGATTTTCCAAAAATTGTTTAAAATTAAATACAAACTAAATCACTCGTTTTATTTTCTAATATAGAATATAATCTTAGAGTTTTTTTATGAGAAAAAGCCTCACAAACCTCCCAAAATTATTCATTTAAAAAAAGATTTTTTTATCAAATATCTAATTAATCTCTCTATTGCTTTATTTACTGCTAATATAAATAAAGCAATATTTATTTCTACTATTTTTTACTCTATATGAAATGCTATTTTTAAAATATATATTATAAAGATGTACTTATTTATTTATTTACTCCAAAATAGCATATTATTATTATTATTATTATTATTATTATTATTATTATTATTATTATTATTAGTGTGTAAGCGTCACTGGTTTCTGTTTTCTTGTTTGTTTGTTTTTCACTGAGAGTTCACTTTTTGTGTACACTGATTTGTTCTAACCCATTTTTGCTCTTAATATTTATTTTAAATGTGTTGTTTATGATAACCAAAAGGTTTTTTTTTTAATAATTTTATAGGAATTTCACAAACCCTGTCAAATATTAAAAAAAAAAAAAAAAGAAAAAAAGAAGCCATGAACAGTTCTACTCTGTACAGAAGGAGAAATACTGCCGTTATAAACGCGACCTCACGCGCGTGTGCGCACAGGTAAGAGTGGAAAGGTGTGCGATTTTTTTAATTGGCTGTCGCACGATGACGTCACAAGCCGGGCGTTCTTTAACCTCGAGTTTTACACTGAAAACTAAAAGGAGGAAAAACAGAGAGAGAGAGAGAGAGAGAGAAAGAGAAACAGAGAAACACAGAGAGAGAGAGTGTGAGAGAAACAGAGAGAGAGAGGAACAGAAACTGAGAGAAAGAGAGAGAGAGAAACAGATAGAGAGTGAGAGAGAGAGAGAGAGAGAGAGAGAGAGAGAGAAAATCAGCTTGCTGAGAGTGAGGTCATTTAATAAAACCAGGCCAAGAACACACACACACACACACCTTCCTTTGTTCAGCAGGATCAGTCTCTGTGTCTCAGCACACACCAGGTTTCTCTCTTCTCTCCTCCTGCGCCGGAATTTCTTCATTTTAAAAGAAAAAAAAGGGAAATGAATATAAACGTTGCCGTGTTTCACGGCCACAAACCCACGTCACCAGTGAGGGCGTGTTAAGGTGAGGGTGTGTTAAGGTGAGAGAGTGTTAAGGTGAGGGAGTGTTAAGGTGAGGGAGTGTTAAGGTGAGAGAGTGTTAAGGTGAGGGAGTGTTAAGGTGATGGAGTGTTAAGGTGAGGGGTGTTAAGGTGAGGGGAGTGTTAAGGTGAGGGAGTGTTAAGGTGAGGGCGTGTTAAGGTGATGGAGTGTTAAGGTGAGGGTGTGTTAAGGTGAGAGAGTGTTAAGGTGAGGGAGTGTTAAGGTGAGAGAGTGTTAAGGTGAGGGGTGTTAAGGTGAGGGGAGTGTTAAGGTGAGGGAGTGTTAAGGTGAGAGAGTGTGTTAAGGTGAGGGAGTGTTAAGGTGATGGAGTGTTAAGGTGATGGAGTGTTAAGGTGAGGGAGTGTTAAGGTGAGAGAGTGTGTTAAGGTGAGGGAGTGTTAAGGTGAGGGGAGTGTTAAGGTGAGGGAGTGTTAAGGTGAGGGTGAAGGCGGGGCTCCTGCTCCTCTGCGCAGTTCATTTCCCAAATCAAACACATTCCTACAAATTAAACTCTAATTATCCAACATTCAGTCTCAGTGAAATTAATTCTATTGTATTCTATTTTTAATAAAAAGCTGCAAACCCTCATTACAACTTTTTATTTATTTATTTATTTATTTATTTATTTATTTATTTTTTAATCAGGCTCACTGTCACACCTGCAAACATTTATCCAACTTTCACTTTAATTTAATTTTAATCTTTTATTGTTATTTTTAATCAAACCCAGTTGCAAACTCTTATGTCTATTTTATTTTATTTTATTTTATTTTATTTTATTGACCCAGGCGTCATAACTGCAAACTTGTATCTAACATTTTATTTATTTATTTAAACTTTATTTTAATGTTATCGTGCACTCGTAGGATGATGATGATGATGATGATGATGATTTCTAAATGAAATGGAATTACAGATTAAAATGCTTTTGATTTTAAAATTTATAATTAATATAAAAATACACTTTCACTCTGCAGGAGTTCAACTCCTACAGCTTCTAAGATGAATCTTTGTCCACACACACACACACACACACACACACACACATGGAGCTCATTTAAGCTTTAATGTTTAAAGTGTGTGTTCGGTGTCACTTAAATCCGGATGCATTTAAATTGGATTTTAAAGCTGAGATTAAAACGAGTCATTAGCGCTCAGATATAAAATAATCCTGAGTTCCGCTTCGCTGATTTTCTTATTTCTTCACTGTGACAGTATCACTCTGTCTTCATGACCATGTGTGTGTGTGTGTGTGTGTGTGTGTGTGTGAGTGTTCAGAAGGAAAGTTTAAAAAGTCAGACAGGTTTGTTTAACGTAGTCCAACTTCTAATATTAATATTAATAATCTTATCATTATTTAAAAAATCTTGATTTGCTCAGTGTGAACATTTGCGCTGGACAAACTGAAGCGATGGATTTAGGAGGAAAAACATAAGCACTAAAATCTCCTGCGCTCTGAAAAAGGAGGACTGAAGTGTTATGGGGTGGAATTTTTATCTACTGCAGCTTTAATGTCATTTAAAGTACATGACTGTAATGAGCTTTTTACAATTCATTCATGTTTATTTTTTACAAATACCCCAACACACACCCAGATACCCCAACACACACCCAACTACCCCAACACACACCCAACTACCCCAACACACACCCAGATACCCCAACACACACCCAACTACCCCAACACACACCCAACTACCCCAACATAAACACCCAGATACCCCAACACACACCCAACTACCCCAACATAAACACCCAGATACCCCAACACACACCCAAATACCCCAACATAAACACCCAGATACTCCAACATAAACACCCAGATACCCCAACACACACCCAAATATCCCAACATAAACACCCAGATACCCCAATATAAACACCCAGATACCCCAACACACACCC
Organism: Pangasius sanitwongsei; assembly: GCA_037576675.1. NCBI lineage: Eukaryota > Metazoa > Chordata > Actinopteri > Siluriformes > Pangasiidae > Pangasius > Pangasius sanitwongsei. The sequence continues at coordinate 930,626 of CM075023.1, forward strand.
AAATACCCCAACATAAACCCCCAGATACCCCAATATAAACACCCAGATACCCCAACACACACCCAGATACCCCAACACACACCCAACTACCCCAACATAAACACCCAGATACCCCAATATAAACACCCAGATACCCCAACACACACCCAGATACCCCAACACACACCCATATATCCCAACACATACCCAGATACCCCAACACACACCCGAATACCCCAACACACACCCAGATACCCCAACACACACCCATATATCCCAACACACACCCGAATACCCCAACACACACCCAGATATCCCAACACACACCCATATATCCCAACACACACCCGAATACCCCAACACACACCCATATATCCCAACACACACCCAGATACCCCAACATACACCCAGATACCCCAACACACACCCAGATAAAAATAGATGAAGCAGGTGACATGCAGTACAGAAAACAATTTTAAATAATTAAAACTAATTTTTCAAGTAGTGTTATTTTTTTAAAGCTCATAATAAACACAGCTTGGTGAATATCTTCCTCATCAAGAGGAGATTAAAGACTTATCTGTTCTGCTTAACTTTAATTTTTTATTAAATTTTATCTATTACACTGTATTCTATGATTTTATTTAATTTTATTTTACTGTTTTCATGTTTTATATTTTATTCTTATTTTATTTTGTACTTTACCGATGATTGCTTTTATATATTTTTTATTATTTTTCTGATTGTTTTTATTTTTATTATTATTTTTACATTTTATTCATTCTTCGTTGTCTGTAAAGCACCTTGTAAATTATTCTTAGGTTATTATTGGCACTTTAAATATAAAGGTTTTTTTAGACGTAAGATTTTAGACGTATCGGTATAAATATTTTCTGTTTTTCTTGGGTTTTCCTGTAGTGGTGTTCGAAAAGCAGCACTTGAGTAAATTTCAGGTCAGCAGTCAATCTATCAGTGTGTCTCTCTGTCTCTCTGTCCTTCACCTGAAGTGTGTGTGTGTGTGTGTGTGTGTGTTGCTGCACTAAACTAAAGTTGATGGTGTTACAGATCTCTCTGTAGTTCTGTTTCTCTCGGGGTTTATTCACACAAATACAGGGGGGAAAAAAGACCTAATTACAAAGTAAAAGTTCAGCAGCACATTAAGATTATTAACAATTGCATATACAACTTTTTCATCTTATTAGATTATTCTCCATTTCACACGTGATCAAATGTTTTTCATGCAATAAGTGTGATTACGCATGCAAAAAAAGCAACCTCATGTCAACAATATTTGATGACGTGCATAAATAAATTAACATGTGGAAATAAATGAATCATGTGATTAAAAACTTGTGAAAAATTAAAAACCCTTGTGCTATACTCTATAAAAAATTAATATTTGAAAATAAATATATGATTTATGTCTCACGTGGAAAAGTAAAGACACAAAATGTGTCTAAAAACCACATGTGATTATTTACCTGCGACTTCATGTGATTTTCTTTTCTCTTATATATTCAGGAAAGTTTAATTAAGTAACACTGAAGAAATCCTGAATCGAGTAGACTAGAGACGGCACCGATCCAATACCCAGGATCAGAACCGGGCCGATACCAGAACAAAATGGTGGATCAGATATGGGATCCTGTAACAATGGCAAAGATTCGAATTGGATTTGGAAGAGAAATTTATTTTTGGAACTGGAAACGTTTACATATAAAGAGAAGATTGTTTTTTTTTTCTTTTGTTAGGAATGATTTTATTGTATTTATACTTTATTATATTTATTATATTTACAATGTAAGTGAACTGAAAAAAAACATTTTAAAGCTCAGTAGTTTTGAAAGAAAACAATATCAGATGGGTTTCATTATCGGCTGATACTCGGGGTATCAGTATCGGAAGAGAGGAAGCGGTTTCCTGATATTATCTTTATATTCTACACTCCAATGTAGAACTTTTAATGGTTCTTCATTTGTCCCTCTGTAGGAGAACCCTTAAAGGTTCCATGTAAAACCCTACAGCGGAGTGATTCCCTGTCAGAAAGGGATCCAAACTTTACAAAGAACCCTTAAAGAACCTCTTTTTTCTAAGAGTGTAATTAATATTGTCTTTAAATAACCCTGGCTACATATTTGAAGCATTTCAGGGTTAAATATTATTAAAATCAAACTAAAATCATGCCGAACGCAGAACGTCTCAGTTTGTCCTCCAGGCTGGGATCTCAGAGATTTGTCACTTATTTGAATGAAACAAGCCCCAGTTATATGGCATATCAGTTTTTTGTCAGTGATTTGAATGACACCGGTCTCGGTTATTTGGAGTAGCAGTCTCGTTAGGCGGCCTGTTTTGAATGACACAGGGAGCAGCCGGGGGTTCAGCAGTGCACGACGGAAAGAAATCCAGCCTTTTCTTCTCCTCGCTTACAGCTGTGAGAGTCGCAGAGGGGCCGTGGTGAGACGAAGAGGCCTAGCGAGCCTCGGGCCTAACCCACTTCATAAAGGCTCAGCAGAGCTGAACGGCCCGCTTTCCACCGGCCGCTCATGAGCACCGAGGCCCTTAAGCTCCTTAAGCAGCCTTTCAGACGGGGATTTAGGTAATGGCCCAAACGCAACCTGATACTTTACTCGCACAATAACAGAAATATAGGATTCACTTACATCATGCTGCTTGTTATGACCTGAATAATCCCAGTTTTTCATTTACTCAGTGTGGCCATCAGTGTGTGGCGTATAGACCTGTGATTTCCCTTAAGTAGCTGGAGCGTATAACGTTAGATAGATCATAAACCTCACAACTTCTTCTTTTCTACTCAGTTAAATCAGAAAGAGTGTGTACAGCAGATTGTGAGATAAAGACCTCGTTAGGACCAGAAATGATCAAAAGATGTAAATAATCTTTCATTTATCAAGTCCAGTCTGTGTTTCACATGCGCATGCTACCTGAATAATAAGGTTTTGCTTCTCTTCTGATCTTTGGCTTTCATTCGTACATTCAGATTTATCTCAGTTACTGTTGTTTAAACACGTTTCATCCTCATCATCATATTACATCGCCATATTTTTATAAACTCAGTCAGGTCATATATAATGTGTATATAATGTGTATATAATGTCTTACTTCTCAAGGTGGGGTCCAGGGATGCCTGATTATTTAATTAATTATATCTACTATTATGTTCTACTAGTTCATATATGAGCCTATTTGACTTAAATGACTTTAATCCGGACTTCAGCAACTCAAAAAGTTATGTTAACTCAAATCTAAAGATAATTTTTATTATAATAATAATAATAATAATAATAACAACAAGTGTCTGGCTTCAATGATTAGCAAAAATATTATTGTGCACATTTACATAATGATGTTCATATTTGAATATTTTATTAGTTAAATAGTTGAGTTATGTTCATAAATTAAATCTGTACTTGGAGGTGTATGGAATTTTTTTTTATAGTTAAAGGGGTGCCAAAATTTTGTTAAACCCCTGGTGTATTGTGTATAATATACATTTATGAGATAACCAGCTAAAGGTCAATAAACAGAGTACAAACAATCTAAACATTAAATTTCCATCTAGTATCAGGTTTGCTTTTGCTGCAGTGTGGATTATAATAATGTGGTTTAACTCATATATTACAGACGACTTTTATAACGTTTCCTGTTTTATCATCCATTTCATTTTTAATGGATGTGTGTGTGTGTGTGTGTGTTTATAGCATGTGTGTGTGGCATCTAGAGATGTGATATAAGTATTAGATTAGATATTTATAGGCTAAAATTACAGACAAAAGGTGAATAATCTTGTCATCTTTAATGCCTCGTTTGTTCATTAAAGCAAGTAAATGTCAGACTTTTGATTTGTCCTCATCTTTAAATCTCAGAAATACAGATTTCTGAGATTTTTTAAAGATTTTCACCCCCAGTTTGTCTCCCCTAAAAATCTCCTTTCTCTCTCTCTCTCTCTCTCTCTCTCTCTCTCTCTCTCTCTCTTTCACATGACTGAACAGGTCCAGAGGTGATCCTCTGCACACCTGCGATCTGAATCTGAGAGACGCCACACTGTTAGTCTGAGCTCCGTTTATAAAACTACGTCTGTAAAAGTAAGATCTGATCTCATCTTTAAGTCTCAGGAATATCAACTAGACAAATATTGAGTGCTCTCTCTCTCTCTCTCTCTCTCTCTCTCTCTCTCTCTCCTCGAATTGATTTCTGCACACGGATTTACCAAATGAATGTGGTTTAAACCCTGTGGCTGATCGTCCTTGGCTTTTAATCTCTCTTTTATTTTTGATGAACTTCTCCTGATGAGATAAAGGAGTGTGAATTAAAGAGAAAGTGTATTAAAAACTAACACTACTTGAGTCTAAAAAAAAAGTGGCAAACATGAAACCTTTCATTTATGAAAGTAATGTCATTTAAACCACCATCATAGACCTTCTGTTTTTGAGTTTTTGAGATTTGGCTAAAATCCATTTGATTCAAGTGATCATAATAAATATAATATAATATAATATAACATAATAAATATAATATCTTTTTAAAAAAATGATTTCCAGATTTTTCACCCCTGTAACATAATAACTATGTTACTATATAAATAAATAACTACAACTCCTAGGCTTGTTCCTGGTGTTAAATCTCCCTTTAAGTAAAAAGATGCACATCTGGGTGTGAATAACGTCTTTCCAGACATCAACCTTATTTTATTTTTATTTGTAAAATCACATTTCAAACTAGTCTAGTCTGCCTCATCATCAGCAGAGAGAGTGAAAGAAAGCACTCATCTTGCATTTGCCTTCATGTTTAAAGTTGCATTTCATTTTAAAAATTGTTTTGAAAGGTTTTAAAATAATAAACAGGAAGTGATGTCATAACTATAAGTCCATTACACCGACTTCACTTTGAGAGAAGGGTTTAGAGCTGAGTATTAAGTAAATAACGTTGCATTTTGCAAAATAAATATAATAAATTCATGGTTTTCAACTTAAATGTATATTATTTTTTATTTTTTAAGGATCTTTTCTGCTTTTGCTTCACTCTGATTAATCAAATTTATGTAATTCATCCATAATTTTTTTTTTTAATTCAGTCAGACCTTATTATAAAAGTGTGTGTGACTTACAGAGACGTAAGAATATGTTGATGAAAGATAAGTTTAGGTGTTTATAGTCTAAAAAATGTTCATATTGAGGACGTTTCCATGTTCTGAATGAGGAAAGCTAATAAAGTGGCAACTCGGTGTTTCTAAATGATTCATTTAAGGAAAAAATGGACGTTTTGTTTATTTTCTTCTCTTCAAATGTCTGTTTTTCTCTGAAATTAAAGTGTTTGATCTGATAATCTTGTGCACATGGTGAGTGTGTGTGTGTGTGAGTGTGTGTGAGTGTGTGTGTGTGAGTGTGTGTGTGTGTATAAGACGAGACGCTGTCCCTCTGTCCCTCTTTTATGTAGGTTAACTGCACTAAAGCCTTCCTCTCAGCCGTCTATCACTTCTCCACTTGTCACATTGAGAGTATGTTGTTCTCAGGAATGACTGCCCTAATTAAAAAAGTTGCCCCGTTTCTTTTTCCTTTTTTTTTTTTTTTTTTTTTTTTTTTTATCATAATAATCTCCTGATTAGGTCCCAACGTAAGCACTACTGTAAATCAACCCAAAGGCCATTTTTTCCCGTTTTTTTTATGTGCGTTGGAGGACGTGCTGCTCCACCAGGTCACATTTTGGTTTTCAATTAACGTGCTTTTATTAAAGTATAATTGTCCTAATGATATGCTCTCCATTTCTTTAGGGACTAAGCCTTTTAATTTAATTTTCCAAACGCCGTTGAACTTGAAGGCCTTGTGGTACTGAGAAATGAATTTTACATTATTTTATTTCCTGAAGAGAAAATCTAATAAAGAATTTAAAAAATAGTAGAAATAAGAAAGGCAGGTGTGTGATTTATGTGTGATTTTATTTGAGATGGTGACCTTATAAAGTATTTAACCCTCAGCATATATTAGAACAGAAACAGACAAATGTGTGTGAAATGTGGTGTTTTTAATTCAGAAAAAGTATTTATATCAGTAAATTTGGTCATCTGGATTCATATAAACATTACAGTTTCTCTTTTCAAGCCTCCTCAAGCCACAGAATCTGAAATCACAGAAGATATAGTATATATATCTCATTATATGAAATTTATCTTTATATATGTTGAAATTCATATAAATATAAAAAATATTTTGTTCAGTTTCTTTTCTTTTATTCCACTTAATTCACCCGTTCTCAACAAAACATATCATTACACATTTGTGGGTGTGTCTTTGAGTCCATATATGGAAGTCATTAAATGGGAAGTCATTAGCATATTCATATAAAAATATATAAACAAAAATATATATTTGCAAAAATATAAATATGTGTCCATTCTATAAAGAATACTCATTAGCTGTCTAGTACAGAGTAACTTATGAAAACAAGAAAAAATAAAACGTTATATTCATAAAGCGGTAACACAAATGTTATAAAACTTTATAACCTATAAACTGTTGATAATGTAATAAGTTACACGACTCATAATGTCATGAGGTATTAAATGATATACATTTGTAATTCTTTACTACATTATGTGCAGAAATGGAATGACATTATTGAATAAGGATGTTATTACATTATTAGCAGTTTATTTGACCACACTGTGCCTATAAAGGGGCGTGTCTTTAAGTCTCTAAATGGGCTCAAAGACACGCCCACTGCACTGCAGATCACAGACAGACCCTCCTCGATCTCTCACAATACTGTTCAGCTCATGAATTGTTCCCATTCTGTTTGTGAAATAATATAAATTGTGAAATAACACACAGGAAGTGACATCATAATTGTATTTCCACTTCATTTAAAAAAAAAACTGAGAGCAAAGTATTTAAGGATGTTGTTTATTATATGCACAGGATTTCTTGGGATTTTTTTTTAATTAAAGGAGCGATTTGTAATAAAACTCTCTGAGATGTGAATCACAATCAGAGTAAAAACATTACCAAGCCTTCACTTTTCCCCAAACTCACCTCACCTTCAATATTTAACCTACATGACCTTTGTGAGTTTCTTTTTAAAGAAGAGAAGCAAAGCTAAGCTCTCACACTGTAGTGAACTGAAAGGGGCGGAGCTCATTTCTGGGCCAAGAAAATGTAAACAAAAGCCTGAGATGAAGAAAATATCCAAATGTGGCACATCTCAGTATTGTAAATAATTTAAATTTTTTTGACTTTTTTAAGGATTATTGCAGGTCTAGGAAGACTTTAAAAAATGACCAACTGCACCTTTAATGAATTTAAAATAGCAATAAATTATTTCCAAAGAAGGTTTATGTCTCATTAACCTTGCTTCCCATCCGTGTAAATGTTTAAAGTCATGCAGGATTTGTTCTGTTTCAGATCATGTGCAGTTTCCAAGTCCTGGTTGTAGGACACAGTTGGACTGTCGAGACCTTTCTGGAAGTTCAGCGTCCCGCTGCTCTGTCTACATCTGAACAACAAAAGGTGGAAGAAGAGGGCCTCATCAACACCTCGAGCGGCACCATAATTAACCGACTCCTGAGGTGGATGATAACAGGCTCATGATCTCCGCAGGTAAGCCAGTGGAGCAACGCTATGCGCTCGGCTCTGCTTTCACGCTGTGTGTTATGAGCGCAGCTTCCTCTCAGGAGGCCATCTTGGCTTGGAAAGTTGGCGCAACTCCCAGAAATCTCAGCGTGAAAGGTTAACCGTGGGGGTGTCTGAATCTGAAATTGAGCGCTACCCGCTGCAGAGTAATTCACAGATCACACCATTCTCCTTCTGTGTGTGTGTGTGTGTGTGAAAGTTTTCAGACACGGCTAGTTGGCTTTATGATCTGTAACTTTGACCTTTAGATGACCAGCATCCTGTGATTTGTCAGAATTTACCTTATCGACTGCAGGATTGATGCATGAACATGTATTTTAGTGCATACTGATAAGCCTGGGACGTATAATAATCACGTTTTGTTGAAAATTTCTCATCCATGTCTTTTCAGAGTTTACGCTACCTTCAAGTCAAATATCGTAATTATGAGGCGAGCGCAGTTGAATGACACCACAATGCCATAATTACGACTCAGGAACTCGTATCTGCCTATGAACAAGTCAACAACGAAAAGTCATGGCGGCTGCTCACATGGACGTGACGCTTACAACAGGAGGTAAGATTTACGTGCAAAATTTTCTTGTTAAACTAAACGTCTTGTTGATGTTACCGAATATGTTTTTCTCAGTGTACATTTTTTGTCATGCCAACCAAAACCACTTGAGGACGCACTACATCGGAATCACAACCTCCAAACTCGTACACACGAACTTCTGCGAAGGACTTGAAGGCAGACTGATCCAGAAGCCACGCCCACTCCGTGTGTCACGGGATTGAATAATTGGACTGAATCCAGTGCTTAAATCCCAAACAAAATTAATGAAGCCTGTGTAGGGGACTTTGAAAGAGAGAACACTCACGGGAGACGCTTGCAGAGTTAATTACTTTAAAATGATGGTGTTTTTGCTCTTAATGAAAAATTGGTGCCGCAATCAGTGAGTTTATTTATAAACACAGACAAAGCTCTCATTCACATTACTTTTATTAATAATAAAAAATGACAGTTATCTTTAGGAAGCCAGCGCTGGTACTGGAGACTCCTTCTCCTTTGTAAGTGTTAAATAAATGTCTCTACATACAAATAAAATGTTTTTAATTTGTTTATGTGGAGCGTCTGCTGTACACGTCCCTGTGAATGAGCGGTTACTATAGAACTTATTAAAAGGAGGGCATTAATGCACTACTGTCAGAGCTGCTGTTATAGAAAATGAATCTAAACCTTCTGACCAATCAGAAGCCAGAACTCAGCAACGCTTTCATATTTTTTTTGTTTTGGTTGTCTGTGTGCTTTTCTTTTTCTCGCCTGCCAACCCAAATTGTACACATTCATCACTATGTAAATTTATGTGCATATTGTAACCCACCATACTAACGTGATATTTAATAAACTGTCATTTAAACTCCAGACTTTTACCCCTTCATCTGTAAACATGGAAATTAGAGCGAGCCATAATTCTAATCCTCGTGTTGGCATTCGGGTCGTATTTATACTTTAGACATCTGTGCGATGTTTTATCCGTTCGTTTAATCTGATCTGTAGAGGTGACAGGAACAGTGATAATCGTTTGACATCAGTGTAGCAGGTCACATATTACAGGATTCGTGATTAATTAACGTACAACAGATCTGTGATGTGATGTGATACTTTGCATCATGCTGAACATGACATATTCGATTCATTTGTCCTGATATTAGCCATGCTAACACACAGAGGGCAGAAGGGTGTGAGGTCAAATCCCAGAACTGCCAAAGAGGAACACAAGCAAGAAAAAAGGAGTTTTCAGGGGTTCATTGGATAACTTAATGTTCTTAGCTTCCAAAAAAGGGTCCTACTTTAAACCCTTTCTGATAGAAAAACACTCTGTTGTAAAGTGTTTCTTTAAGGGTTCTACATTTTCTAAGAGTGTACATTAAAGACCTGACCATAAAGGGCCTGGTTTTGGAAGGAAGAAAAATGGAGCACCCAGAGATCAAATCATTAATAATTTAATCCAGAAAAATCATTAAATATAAATATTCAATATAAAATATGCATCTGATTGAAATTAATCAACATCAGTGCAAGTGAAAGACAACGATTTGTTCTCATTAATATTTAGTGTGTTAATGCTGAGACACTGTTCATGTGTATTATTAATGTGTACTATTCTACACTGCCGTAATGATCGCAGTAAGCTTTATTTTCTTTTATTTCCTGAATGTATTTCTCTCGTCATGTTGCAGTAAAGAGAGAAATGGACAGCAGTGGAGAAGATGGACGAGGACAGAGGGACAGATTAGCTGAAGGTTACTGAGAGCGCAGAACAGCAGGATGGACACGCAGTGAGACAACTGGAACTATGCCAACCTCTTTCTCTCTCTCTCTCTCTCTCGCTCTCTCTCTCTCTCTCTCTCTCTCTCTGCCTGTCTCTCTCTGACCCTCTCTCTTTCTTTGTCTCTCAATCTGTGTGTCTTTCTCATGCTTGAATTGGCAGCCACTTAGAGACAGGCAGAGAGTCAGAGAGAATGAGAGAGAGACAGAAAGACAGAGAAAGAGAAAAGACACAGACAGACAGAAAGTTAGAAGAAAGAGAGAGAGAGAGAGAGAGAGAGAGGCAGACATACAGAGAGCCAGACAGAGAGAGAGAATCAGACAGAGACAGAATGAAAGAGAAAGAGGAGAACCAGAGAAAGACAGACAGACAGATAGAATCAGAGAGAGAGAGAGAGAGAGAGAGAGAGAGAGAATTCACATTTAAAAAAAGTTTTGCAAAATTGGATAATTAAGGGCTCTTATTTTCCAAAGAAAGGCTTCTACTTGGAACCCCTTATGTTAGAGAACCACTTTGTAGGGTTCCACCAGATGGGCAAAGAACCTTTAAGGACTGTAACTGACTGTGATAAATAATGAAACTGCACACAGTGTATAATGTTCAGCATCACTCAGTATCATGCCATTCCTCATATTCCTGAAGGGTGCCAATAATTCTGCACTATGCTTTTAATTATTGTAAATAACAATCTGCTTCAGTTTGCTTTTAATAATTAATGCTCACATGTTCATATAGACAGAGCGGCACATGAATACAAGACTTTTGGCACAATACAGGAAATATGTAGTATTTGTATATAATGTGTATATAATGTGTATATAATGTATGTATGATGTATATATGATGTATATATTACATATTGACACGTGACTCGAATAGAAACTTGTTCTACACACTGAAGCGCACCTCCAGCACAATGAGTTTAAGACAGAATCCATTTCCATTATTGTAATGACAAGTGCAATACATCCTGAAATTGAATGTGAAATCCCCGCAGATGGAGAATTAGCATCTTGAGCAGGAGTGAAGGCTGAAAGCGGGGAGCTGGAGAAGAGCTCAGGTCCTCTGGCCCTCGGCGGAAACGCATTAATCACATCCTGCCCCGATCCTGATGGCACAATTCCTGCCGGACTTTCCCAACACTCTCTAATTGGATGCTAATTAATTCATCATGTGATAGCAATCTAATCCGCCTGTTACGGCCTGATTCGATCTGTCCTTCATCATCTGCTGACCTTTCATCATCATCATCATCATCATCACACGTTCACGCCGATCAAGGAGCCTTAATGTCTAAATCACATTTTTATCCAGAGGAGATTATTTTAGTAGAATATGATATCAAGTGAATATGACAGCACCTGAAGGACGGCCAACACGGCCAGAGATCATTGATTAGTGAATAATAAACTCCTTCATGGCGGTTTGATGACACAGAGAGAGAGAGAGAGAGAGAGAGAGAGAGAGAGAGAGAGTCAGGCTGGAGCTGGAGACGCACCTGAAAAAGCACGACGTGAACGTGAGTGCACAGTGGAATGGGCAGTAATCGGACTGTCACGCCATGTCAGACTGTCAGGAAAACGGATGTCAGAGTCTAATTCCGCCGGGTCACGAGGTCACGTCCGAGCACTACAGCGAGCTGTCAATTAAATGATCCAATTACGCTTCCCATTGGACGCGTTTCAGAGTTTGTCAAGGTCTTTTAGCGGTGATGTTTCAGACTGTGCTGCTGAAGGAAGGCCCCAGCTGCTGTCCAACACACACACACACACACACACACCCCTTCAAATGAGTTCACATTTCTTGCTGCAAAATTCTTACTGTCAGTTTCATAATGTACAAATTCCACTTGTCTTTAATAAGTACGGAATAAACCACTCTGTGTTGTGCTGTTACAGGAAAATAATCAGCCACGATTATTATTAATAATATTGTATTCCTCTTATACCACAGTAATATGCAACGATTACGATTTTTATCTATGAAAGAGCGACACATACTTTTTATCCATTTATGGTTACATTTACATCAGCATATGTTTGGATCTACAAAGAGCGATGAAGAATGTTCACTTTTGCTTTGTATCAGCGGGGTATCGACTTTTTTCCAACAAAGATTTTTCTTGGAACTACACTCTTAGAAAAGAGAGTTCTTTAATTAAAGGTTCGTAGCTTCCAAAAAAAGTTCTACTTGGAATCTTTCTGATAGGAAAACACTTTGTTTAGGGTTCTGCACAGAACCTCAGAAGTACAACCAAAGAACCTTTATGGCGTCTACATTTACACTTTGTGTACTTTGTCTGAATACATTTGATTTCCATGTTTTATCAGGAGATAAACATAAATATTAAAAACACACAGTTCATGTCTGAAGGTGATTCTTTAGTTTAATTTGCCACTAATAAAAAAAAGCTCTTTACATTCTTAAAGGAACCAAAAGTGCGTTTTTTTCGGCCATTGCTCCAAAGAACCTTTTCTAGATCCTTTATTTTGATCACGTATAGTTCCAGGTGATTATTTGAACAAAAAGGTTCTGCTGAAGTCTACAGGTTCAGTCAGGGTTAGAAACGAACGGCTGGTTCTTTTAAAAATAAATAAATACATAAATAAATAATGTATTTTGTTTAAATAAGTTCCATTTTCCCTCAGTATCAAGGAATACAGCAAAGATCCAAGCAGAATATAAGAACAATAAGAACAACTGGACAGCTAAGATCATAAAAATCCACATTTTATGATATAATCCCAAGAGAAAATATTTTAAATAAAGGTAAATATGGTCAATGCTCTTACTAACCTTGTCTGAACATTCCCAAGTTTTCCAGGATTCCTGGGAATCATGCTTTTAAATTCAGCTGAAGTGTTAACACCAAATGTCCAGCAGAGGGCAGCTGCTCACTGTAACACAAACCCAGCTGTGTCCAGAGCCTCCTGGAAGAACTAAAGGGTCAAAGGTCAGCACAAACCTGCGCGCACATTAACATTAACATTAGCGTCAGCATCAGACTGCTTTAGCCATTTCATAAACTCATCAATGTTTTATGGTGTAGTTAAAAATTCAATCCAAAAATAAATAAATAAAAAGGGATGTTGAATCACGAGTTGATCAAATCAATTACAGTGTTTTAGTTGAAAATGTAAAAGGCAGAAAATTGTTAATCAAGCTGTGTGTTAATATCTGAGTTTTATTGCTGCGGATGTGTAAGAGCTGTAATTGAAAAATTAATAGGCTGATTTCTGTGGGGAAATAGCGCCTGATAAAGCGTTAATGACATTACAATTAGCAGGAGGGACGAGGGTTTTGTCTTTGTGTTGATCCTTATCATCGCTAAGACAAAAAAAACCTCAGACCTTTAAATATCCTGATGAAATGTAATCGACATTTTTACTATTTTAATGCATTAGCAAAACAGTTTGGATCATTTTATTTCTCTCTCAGGTTTGCCAGATCAGATTTTCAGCTCCGTCTTAGTTTAAAACTTTCTGAAGTCAACAAAATCAAACTAAACTCTATAACTTTATCAACAGAAACATCATCTTTATCAGACAAAAGGGATCTAAATGTCTCAGTATAGCAAGAGCTTCGATTTCAGCCTTATTTTCATTTTACACGCACAGCACATCGCACAGCTTGATGCTTACCAAAGACCGAAAAGTGTTTGTTAAATTTATTTACATCTTATAAATCTGCTTTCACTCAACGGAGTCCTGATTAAAACTCCTACAGCTCAGTCAGGGCCACATCCGTACTACAGGAACTCATCTAACACAAGGCTAACGTTGCTAACAATTAAAGGAGTTAACAGTTTGGCTTGACGAATCTAATACGCATGTGTAAATCATCCCACAGTGGTGTAAACACTTAGAAATGTACAATCTATAACAATTTTATTGTGATAACATCATAAATCATGGATAAACACTGAATGACGGGGTGGTGTGATGAAGCAGAATTCCTGTTACCACAACGACGTTGATTATTTTCCTATAACAGCACGTCATTGAGTGTTTTATTCCTCTTACGCCACATCAATTTGTGAACGATTACAGATTTTATTTATTAATGAATGCCATGTACTTTCTATCCAGTTATAGTTGCATTTATGTCTGCGAAACAAGTTAGTTCCTGTTCTCACTTACGTTATAGCAGCTATAAACAGTCGTTCCGTCACCAGCCTCTCTTTATTCTCTCTCTTTAAAAAAAACACAGCTTGTCACGGCACTGAGAAACTGCAAAGCGTAAACTCGTCTGTCCTGAAGATGTCGGAAAACTTAAACTTACAGCTTTACCTCTGACTGTTACAAAGCACTGACACTGGAGACTCCTTCCCTAAATGTTAGATAAACATCTCCTTGCAGAAAACATCATCACTGTAAATCTGTTTTTTAAAAATCTGGTTTTAATCCTTTACTATAGAAACGATAACGTATTAGAACGAGTGCATTGATGTAAACCTGTGATCTGCAGCTGCGCTACTGTCAGAGCCGCTGTTATAGAAAATTAATCAACACCTTCTGACCAATCACAATCCAGAATTCAACAGCGCTGTTATTTCCTCACCCTATTGCTGTAAAATCCTGTATAAAAAGCAAGACTGAATTGTTTTTAATAAGTTGTTTGTGAGGTTAAGATGTTTTTCATATAAAGATGTTATTGGCTCCATCCGCTCGGCAGAACAATAAAGAGCGGAGAATAAATGTCAGACGCTTTTTCATCATTTAATAAAATCCAGTGAACAAACGAAACCTTTCTGCTTTACAGACGAGATAACGTTTCCCTGGTTACGGATACGATGGTGATTTTTTCCCTCTAGCTCTTTATATATAACACATTACTTATGGGATTTGATGGACACACAAATCTAAGGTGATATTTGAAAGATCAAATCAGAACCATATTAAAGATCTGAATACAATCAAAAAGAGCATCTGGCCGTGCAAAAGACTGAATCTAAAGTAAGCACACACACACGCGCACACACACACACACACGCACACACACACACACACGGTACAGTGGAGTCAAAAAACTAGTTTTAATTAATCTTTTGAAATACAATTTTCAAAAAACTTTTTTTTTTCAATCTTACATCCAGAGCAGGGTGTTATTACCGGCTCACTGTGTGTGTGTGTCTGTGTGTGTGTGTTTGTGTGTGTGTGTGTGTGTGTGTCTGTGTGTTGTTTAAGAAGCTTCCTCATGCATTATTCAAGTCTGCATCCCACCAGCACCTTTCTTACCTGACACTTCATGATCCAATTAGGCCTGAAAATGAGACTGTTTGTACAGTGTGTGTGTGTGTGTGTGTGTGTGTGTGTGTGTGTGTGTCTGCTTGTATGGGTGTGTGTGTGTGTGTGTGTGTGTGTGCGTGCTTGTGAAGATAACACTCGTGTAATGGCGGTGCTTCAGATCTTTAAAGCTTTGAACGCTGAAGTGTTGGATGAGTGAAGAGATGAATGAATGTGGATACGGAAAATAAGCTTCTGCTATCAGTACACACACACACTCACACACACACACACACACACACACACTCTGCTGCACATCTTAATATGCCTGTGTGTGATGTACAGACATTTCTTTTGGAGCTGCAGTGATTTCACTCTCTGTGGGATTTTGAATGGAACAGAATTGGTGTCACAGTGTAGCGTGTGTGTGTGTGTGTGTGTGTGTGTGTGTGTGTGTCTAATGTATCTCATCATCTCAAGCAGGTACAGTCACTAGGACTAACTGACACAAAGGCCACACCTCCTTCACACTATCTGACTAGCACAGAGGCCACACCTCATTAACCTGCACTGAGAGGCACATAGGCCACGCCTCCTTCAATGTAACCAACAGGTATGGAAGTCACACCATTACTAGGACTGTCATGTACATAGGCCACGCCTCCTTGTGCTGTAACTGACATGTACAGAAGCCACGTCTCCTTCAGTGTAACTGACAGGCTCAGAGGCCACACCTCCTTCACTTGCACTGAGAGGCACATAGGCCACACCTCCTTCACTGGGACTGGCACAGAGGCCACGCCTCCTTCACTGAGATAGTCACAGAGGCCACACCTCCTTCACTGAGACAGCCACAGAGGCCACACCTCCTTCACTGAGACAGTCACAGAGGCCACACCTCCTTCACTGAGATAGTCACAGAGGCCACACCTCCTTCACTGAGACAGTCACATAGGCCACACCTCCTTCACTGAGACAGTCACAGAGGCCACGCCTCCTTCACTGAGACAGTCACAGAGGCCACACCTCCTTCACTGAGACAGTCACAGAGGCTGATATAACTGAAGGCCATGCTTCCTTTATTAGGTATGACAAGTACAGAGGCCACACCTCCTTTACTGTAACTGGCATAAAGGCCACGCCCACTTCTCTGAGACTGACAGTCACAAAGGCCACGCCTCGTTTCCAGTTGAATTTAACGATAAGGGAAACTGAGCCCAGCAGTTTGTTTGGCCATCAGATATAAACCTTGATTTGAGCTCAAGGTCTGCACTATCGTACCTGACTGTTGGGTAACACGACTTCAAGCACAATGAGAGAAGCTCTGAGTGAGAAATGAAGAAAACTGAAAAGCTTTTTCCCTGTTAGTAAAGCGGCTCTGTCCTGTACGCATTATCTGATCACACCTGAAGTCAAAATATCCCACGCTCGCTTTAATCAAAATATCTGCAGCTACACAATCACCTTATTCCCATGTACATTCATTTTATAAAATCCGATTTGCACAAAGACGTTGGTGACAGTGTTAGTGTTAGAGTAGAAACCAAAATACAATAATACCATTTATATCACAACATTGATTAATTTCCTATAACAGCAGCTCTGACAGTAGCGCAGGTTTATGTTAATGCGCTCGTCCTAATGCGTTATCGTTTCTATAGTAACGGCTCGTTCACAGGGACGTGTACATCGGACTCTCCACGTATAAACGGATATAAAAAAAATCACTGCTATGAAGAAGCTTTCTATAAGGATACATTTAATCAACGTTTATGTAAGGAGTCTCCAGTGTCAGCGCTTTGTAACAGTCAGAGGTGAAGCTGTAACTTTAAGTTTTCCGACATCTTCAGGACAGACGAGTTTATATAACATAAGTGAGAACAGGAACTAGGAATAGGAACAGGAAAGAGGAATAAAAGACTTGAGGACATGCTTTTATAGGAAAATAATCAACTTCAGGTTGGTAACAGTAACGCTGCTTCATCACACCACTGTTACATACTTAGCTTGCCATAAAAAAAAATACTTGCATACAATATGAACATGTATCCATCATTTGCACATGAATCTCCAGGAATGTTGTTAAAATACAAACTTCACGATGATGTTAACAACATAAAATGGAAAAGTAACTCCATTCTGTTTGTCCTTCGCACTTGGACTTGAGGTTTTCAGCTTGACAGATTAATACCAGCGTTTTCAACAGCGTAATATATCTGTGTGTTAAATAACTATTCACAGTGAAGGCCGTGAAGATCGTTCAGAAGCCCGAGGGAAAAATAAATCGAATTCATGCTGTTCAATGTTATATTTTCAGTTTGTATTATTCACATTTCATTTATTACTTTATTATTTTGTTTGGTTAAAATGTATTCTTCAAAAGATGTGGCATAAACAACCAGAGCAACATTTCTAAAGCTTAGCTAGAAATTAATACACAGCATGAAACACTTCTAAAATCCTCAGATTCTCCAAAATCCTCTCTTTTTATCCTGCTGCATTGTGGGAAGTCTCCAGAGAGGACCATGCAGTCGGAGGAATTCAGTTTAAACCAGACCAAAATCACAAATCGTCAAAGAATTCAGAAGATAAAGTCTGTCATCCCAGATCGCTTTAGGCTGCTTTAGCACTTTTGAAGAAGAAGAAGAAAAAAAAAAAGCAGCTGACCACAAGTGCACACTGTAACCATAGCAACACCATCAATAGTCTAGCTAGTATCGACTAATTAACTAGCCTAGCTTGCTATATATATATATATTAGATTTATCATCAGTAATAAAGATGACAAATATTTCTTAGCCAAAATGCTATTTAAGTTGAGAGAGTAATAAATATAGCATTCAGAGTGTTAGCATGAAATCATGCTAGCTGAATGCGGAATTCATCACACACTAGCCGAACACTGTAATTTCCCTATGTAATCTGTACATAAAAAATAAAAATAAAAAAGTAATTAATTGTTAATCTATGTTAGGCTTTACTTGGAGAAAATGCTCCTTGAGGCAAGTGTGTGATAATTCAACATTTAGTTAGCATAAAAACAGATCATGTACATGCTAATTCTTGTTTGCTAGCTTGCTAGTTTTAATTACTAGTAAGCATTAGCTGCTGAAGAGGTTCCTCAAGGTGATGTTGTGGCTCTGCGTTGTGTAAATGAGCTATTATAAGTAACCCTTTATGTACACATGATCATATGAGTTAGCGCTGCTTGTTGAAGAGGTTCCTGAAGGCGCTGTTGTAGTTCTTGTTAAAGGCCGTGTAGATGAGCGGGTTAAAGAACGAGTTGGAGTAGCCGAGCCAGAGGAAGACGCTCTTCCAGACGGGTGGTACATGCCACGAGAAGAGCGGCGTGATCAGTTCGGTCAGGAAGAAGGGGATCCAGCAGAGGACGAAAACACCGATCAGGATTCCGACCATCAGGGCGGCGCGACGTTCCTTCTGCTCCCGCCACGTCTCGCTGTCTGTCTGGAATGTTACGGTGGCGTGACGGACCGTAAACGCTGTCTGAGGACGCTGCCGAGTCGCCTCTTTCGCCTGTAATTCAAAATATGGGAAAAAAGACTTCTCAGTGATGCAGAGCATCTCCTAGGACACACTACTTTTTGAAACGTAAATTAAAAAAATACTCTTTAATAATGAAACTGATCACAAAGCTCCCCGCTAGCTACTTCCAAATTTTGTTAGCATTATCTTAACATCTATCAAATTATTGATTCTGGTTGTGAATTAATTTCTCTACCTTGTATTTATTAATTTTACATTTAGCCTAGATTAACTGTTGATGGTTCCTAGCATAGCGGCTAATAAAGTAAGGTAGCAGGCTAATTTTAATATGAAGTGCATTTACCGTCTCAAGAAGCATCTGAAAATAAACATTATCCACAGCAGAAAAGTGATTTATAAGAAAATCACAAACTGTATTATGCGTCAGATATTTTAAATTCAAATTTGTATCACACTTCAAGACATTATGATGTAATTTGCTAAAAAAAAAAAATTTCTCATCTGGATGGCTCTAATAGAAAAAACCCATGAAATTTAACCAAAGTAAGGAATCTCAGGAACCACAAGAAAACCGGCCGTATCCTGCTGCTTTCCTGATGTCACTAACATTATTGTGTTTAATATTGTGATATATAACTGATTATTGACACGTTCTTGTTACTCTGTATGTGAAAAAGATAACAGCGGACTTGTGATCCGATGGAGAACCTGGAAGTCCTCGGAGGAAACAAAAAAATCCTTTTAGCCTTTGCAGCCTTTCATTTATCTCGAGAACTGAGTATCTGACATGACGCATGTTCAGGAAGGAGCAGACCCGATGCTGTTTGACTTAACGGAGCCCTTCGAGACGACATGGCCTATTAACAGCATGCAATGATAACAATCCACTGAAGCGATTTCTAATGAGGATGCAATAGTAGGAATGTTAACTGAAATATAAATCTGTTTGCATCATATAATATACAAGTTCAATAAAACCATTCTAATGAAGATTTTACATCATTCTTCCAGGAGTAATATGTCTAGTAATTGTACTTTCAATGCCAGGAAATTTTCCACTGCTCAATGCAAGTGAGGAAGATCCTGAGAGAAGTTCAGAAATATCTACTCCAGTTTCATTGGACTACTGAAGCTAAACTGCCCCTAGGTATGAATGACAGTGTGAATGTGTGATTAAGGTGCCCTGTGATGGATTGGCATCCCACCAGTTGTTTATTCACACCTCAAACCCTGTGTTCCCGGGATAACCTCTGGATCCACCACTCTGACCAGGATAATGCGTCTACTGAAGATGAATGAATGAACCTGGACATTTTCATTGGTCAGACTTCACATTCTTGCTTGTTGAGCAAACATTTTGAGGAAAGAGAAAGTAACAAATACCTCGACAGCCTCCGGAGCTGGAGTAACGGTGTTGTTCTTCTTGGATCCAATGCGAAATTTGGCCGCTTTATAGATCTTCCAGTAGACGAACAGCACGACGCAGAGCGGCAAATAGAAAGCGCCAAAGGTGGAGAAGACGGTGTAGGATGGCTCCTGGCTCACCTGGCACTCCATCGCTTCCTCCGAGTACATCTCTCCCCATCCGAACTGCGGCGAGAAGGAGATGATAGAGGAGAGCATCCATGTGAGTCCGATCATCACGTTGGAGATCCTCTTGCGTCTCTTCAGAGTGTACTCGAGGTGCCGTGTGATGGACCAGTAGCGATCGAGCGCGATGGCGGTAACGTTCCAGATACTGGCCGTGCAGCAGAGCACGTCGAAGGAGATCCATATTTGACAGAGAGCTCTCCCGAGGATCCACCGGCGGCCGTATAGCTCACGGACGAGGCTCAGGGGCATCACCAGTCCAGCCACCATGACGTCCGAGATGGCCATGGAGGCCACCAGGTTGTGAGGAACACGATGGAAAGTGCGGACCCTTAGGATGGTCACGAGGACCAGCATGTTCCACAAGAATGTGGCCAAAACCAGCATGGCCAGCAAGGTGAAGGTCAGGACGCTGAACACTGTCATGGGTCTGTGCAGGTTTCCATGAATCGAGCTGTGATTGGACAACATGGAGAAGCTGGAGTTGGACATCCTCGGAATGTGTTTCCGAAGCTTAATTAAGACAGAATTCCTCACAACTGCAACAAGCAAAGCAAAAGAAAGTTATGGACAATGCTTTACACTTAGAGATGAAGGAACTATAAATGAGAATTTTCAGAGTAATTTAGTGTGTTGAATAACAGCGAGAAGCCTCGTCTCTGCACAGAGTTTACAGATATCAGGATCCTTGCTGAGAGTGTGTGTGAGAGTAAGTCTTTCCTAAGCTTTCGTCTCATCTGCTCTCTCCACATTTGCATTTTGATGCACAACCTGCTGGGAGAAAAAGTGAGCTTTTGATGATTTATTCATGATTAAAAAGGCTTACATTTATATTTTAGGCTCAGGTCTTTCAAAATGACTCGTGAAACAACTTGGAAAGTTTCTCCTTGCTGTAATGGCTACTAATGGGACGCAGTGGAACCTCAGCGTTTGAGGTCCTGTGTTCCTGATTCTCACCTTACTCAGGAGTCAAACTGCTGTCAATCAAATGTGCTCATCAGACCATTAGGCCACGCCTACTATCTCAGTTGACAGGTTAGTTTGATCAGTGAGTTCTCCTGTTCTCTTTAAAAGTGCTTCATTAAATTTATTGTGGTTCTTATATTCATTTCTAATATCCATTTGTGTTGTCATGGCGGTGCACCTGATTCGTGTGGGTTCTCTGGTTTCCTCCCACCTCATAAAAACATGCCGATAGGTGGACTGGTGATGCTAAATTGCACCCTAGGTGTAAACAGATGTGCTTAATCCATGATGTATTCCCACCTCACACCCAGTGTTCCTGAGATAGTTACAAAAAAGATTTTTAATATTTCACACCATATTCTCTGATGCTCTTGCATTGGATTCTGCCTCGCTTGTTTTGGATCATGTTTAGATAATTGGCACTTCTGTGGAAGCCACTCCAAATGCAGCTAAGTGGTTAAGGAAGTAATTAAAATACAGTCACCGTAGACTATAAAACAGGATGTTAATGATATGAGGCTGATACGTATTTCACCAGATATTCATCTAATGGACTCGGTGCATTCATTTGCTTTGCTAAATTGAAAAGTAAGTTGTTTTTGAAGCTCAGATGCATGGACAGAAAGATAAATCAATTCATTAATCAAAATGTAAGAAACTGCACCGTATCTACGGACAGACGTTCATTAGCTACCAAAACAGAGGATTTAGTTAATAAATATAGCGTACGCCATGGGTGACGGCAGGAATGACTTCCTGTGACACTCCTAATGAAGCCTCCCAGCCTTTTTTTTCTTTTTTCTTTTTGTTTAGGGTTTGGAGACCATAACAGGAGGCTTTAATCAAACAGTGATTAAACCTCATTAAAAATTGGAATAATCAATTTAAGTCCATGACCATAAAGTTCAAACATTACTAAACAAGGAGCTTAGAAACGCTCAATGTTGCTTAGTTACTTAAACCCCAGGAGAAATTCCTGAAACCATGCCAGGCAGCAAGAGCTCTGGCTCTGAATAACTGAACACCAAGCACAGTACACACACACACACACACACACATTATATATATATATATATACACATATACACACACTGATCTACCATAACATTAAAACCACTGACAGGTGAGGTCAATAACATTGATTATCTCATTACAATGGCACCTGTAAAGGGGTGGGATACATTAGTCAGCAAGTGAACAGTCAGTTCTTGAAGTTGATGTGTTGAAAGCGGGACAAATGCTGAGCGACTTCAGCAAGGGCCAAATTGTGATGGCTAGATGACCGGGTCATGGCAGGTCTTTTGGAGTGTTCCCAGTATGCAGTGGTCAGTACCTACCAAAAATGATTCAAGGAAGGACAACCGGTGAACCAGCGACAGGGTCATGTGCTCCCAAGGCTCACTGATGCGTGTGGGGAGCGAAGACTAACCCGTCTGGTCCGATCCCACAGAAGAGCTACTGTAGAATAAATTGCTGAAAAAGTGAAAGCTGGCTCTGACAGAAAGGAGTCAGAACACACAGTGCATCGCAGTTTGCTGTGTATGGAGCTGCGTAGCTGCAGACCGGTCAGAGCATCCATGCTGACCCTGTCCACCACCGAAAGCTCTTACAATGGGCATGTGAGCATCAGAACTGGACCATGGAGCAGTGGAAGAAGGTGGCCCGGTCTGATGAGTCACAAATTTCTTTACATCATGTGGAAGGCCGAGTGCGAGTGCGTCGCTTACCTGGGGAAGAGATGGCACCAGGATGCACTATGGGAAGAAGGCGAGCCAGTGGAGGCAGTGTGATGCTGTGGGCGATGTTCTGCTGGGAAACCTCGGGTCCTGGCCTTCATGTGGATGTTACTTTAAAACATACCACCTACCTAAACATTGTTGTAGACCAGGTTCACCCCTTCATGGCAACGGTGTTCCCTAATGGCAGTGGCCTCTTTCAGCAGGATAATGCTGCCTGCCTCACTGCAGAAATTGTTCAGAAATGGTTTGAGGAACATGACAAAGAGTTCAAGGTGTTGACTTGGCCTCCAAATTGTAATGTTGGAGAAATCTGAAATATATCTGAAATATATCTGTATATCATATTTGCTCCAGATTTCATTGAAAAACTCACCCATGAACTTTTACATGTTATGTGCTACTTCCTGTCCCTGAACTGTTGGAATTATATTAGCAAAGAATGATGTAAACTGTAATACAACAAAAGTCTATTCGTTTCTATATTCAATGTAAATTTTGCCATTTTCTTTCCACACATCCCTGTAGCACTCTGGCCTTCAAACTCCTCCATGCGTGAAGAGAAATAAACGTTCTCCACTTTCTAGTGGCATAATTTAGATTAGAGATATGTCTGAATCAACAGTCAGTGCTTCTAAGTGCAGACTTTGGAAAATCATATTCGTATTCGCGTGTAGGTGGCTTCAACCCACACTGATGCCACCTTCAACCCTTCATCAGTCTCAAACGGCTAAAGTCTCATCGAATCATTGCTTTAATGACCAGACTGGAGATAGATCTGAAGCTGAAGATCTCTTCATCATACAGTGACCGGGAAACATCTCCGAAGCTTCAGTACTTACCTAATTATCAGTCACATCATTATTAAAGTGTATGTAAGCGACATTGTCGTTATCAGTTAGAGGGATGCATCAATACCTTGTAATTGCTGGGAAAAGTTACGTTTAAGTTGCTCCAGTTTCATTTTTAAGGAATTTATCCAATATATATTCATCTATAAGACACATCTGTAAAATGTTCTGCACAGCAGACCTCGTTCAGTGAAACAATCAGCAAGTCAACCTGAGTTCAAACGGCACATCCGTCATACAGAGACTGGCCCTAACGCTAACGAGATGCTTTACTCATAATAACAAGATGTTTATTTGTAGCAACGATGTGCTTTTCTCGTAATAACGATATGCTTTTCTTATTGAAGTAATAATATATTTTTCTCGTAGCAACAATACGCTTTTGTCATAATGGCAAAATGTTTTCTCATAATAACAAGATGTTTATTTGTAGAAACTATGTTTTTCTCGTAATAAAGATGTTTTTCTCGTAATAATGATTGTTTTTCTCGTAATAACTCCATGCTCTTCTTGAAATGGTATATTCTTCTCGTAATAACGATATATTTTTCTCGTAATAAAGATATGCCTTTCTCGTGATGATAATATGTTCTTCTCGTAATAACGTCATGCTTTTCTTGTAATAATGATATATTTTTCTGGTAATAACAAAATGTTTTCTTGTTGTAGTTTCGAAATGTTTTTCTTGTAATAACCACATGCTTTTTTTTTATTGCAGTAACTATATATTTTTCTCGTAATAACTGTTTTTTTCGTAACAGCAAGATGTTTATTTGTAGAAAAAATATTACATGTAATGAGGAGCTGCTTTTCTCATAACAAGTTGCTTTTCTCGTAATAACGACATGCTTTCTCGTAATAACGAGAAGCTTTTATCACAGCAGGATGTTCATGTGTAGTACCCTTATGCACTTTCTCGTAAAACACAACGTTTTCTCACAATAACAAGATGTTTCTTATAGTAACGATATGATTCTCCTTGTAATAACGACATGCTGATGAGGATTTGTTTTCGTGCCTGGCTGCAGTGCGTTTCTGTAAGAAAGAGATGATATAACAGTCTGAAAATAATGAAGTCGATATAAAACGCAGCATTAAACCTCAGCTCAGGATAAATGAATGTTATTTAAGATAAAGATGGTGTTTGGTGGTAAAGGTTTGATATGAAATGAGCTACAGCAATGCGTTATTAAAACTTCTGAACAGCAGGCAGGACTCAGGAGAAAGGCCGGTACGCACCTCAGAGAGACTCGGTTCATCTCCTAATTAAAGAGAGCAAACAGGTGGAGTTCATTACACGGGACCGGAACCGCTCACGCGCTCAGGTGAGAAACGGCGAACACGGCGCTCCTTTTCCTTTCGGGAGAAATGAAAGAAATAATAAGAAAAAAGCCTGTTGTAATATTTGCGCTTGTTTTTTTGTTTTTTTTTTCTTCAGACAGACAGGTCTCAGCAACCAGAGAAACCGGGAGGCGGAAGGGAGAAGCGCGCGCCACCGGAGAGAGAGAGAGAGAGCGCGAGAGCGCGCGCGTGCGCGCAGGCACGCACCGATTCGAAGGCACGCGCGCGCTGCAGCCGGTTATCATCACCGAGCAGCTTCAGCGTCCCGACCGACTGAGTCACAGGTACGGGTTTATTAACACACGACTTCCGCTCTCTGCGCGGAGAAAACAAACGGCAAAAACATGCAAAGTGTGGAATTAACACCGCTAATTAACACCTTACAGCATACAGTGTTGGATAAACACGTGCAGTATTCATGATCACGTGTTTATCACGTGTAGTATTACTCGCCTCATCATCATTAACTCTGCCGTAATAACACCTCAACCTACTGAATTAACACCAACAGCATTTAATTAACACTGCTCTGAAATACATCTGATAAAGTATTACATTAACTCAGTGTTAAATTAGCACCTACATTATTTAATTAACACTGTAGATTACTGAATGCAGTCACAGTGTTGAATTGACTCATATAGTGTTCAGTAATGTTCAGTAAACACCTACAGTATTTAATTAACACTGGATTACTGAATGCAGTCACAGTGTTGAATTGACTCATATAGTGTTCAGTAATGTTCAGTAAACACCTACAGTATTTAATTAACACTGGATTACTGAATGCAGTCACAGTGTTGAATTGAACTCATACAGTGTTCAGTAGTGTTGAATAAATTCTTACAATGTTGGGTTAGCACCTACAGTATTTAATTAACACTGGATTACTGAATGCAGTCACAGTGTTGAATGAGTCTTTCAGTGTTGAGTTGGCACCTACAGCATTTAACACTTTGGATTCCTAAATGGAGTCAGTGTTGAATTTAATTCATAGTGTTTGTTAGTGTTGAATGAATTCTTAGTGTTAAATCAACACCAACAGTGTTTAATTAATGTTGCTCTGAAATACATCTGATAAAGTATTACATTAACTCAGTGTTGAATTAACACCTACAGTATTTAATTAACACTAGATTACTGAATGGATTCAGTGTTAAATGTATCTAATAGTATTCATTAATGTTGAATGAATTTTTTACAGTGTTAACACTCACAGTATTTAATTAACCCTTTAGATGACTGAATGCAGTCACAGTGCTGAATTTCACTCATTTAGTGTTCAGTAGTGTTGAATGAATTCTTACAGTGTTGGGTTGGCACCTACAGTATTTAATTAACACTCTGGATTACTGAATGCAGTCACAGTGTTGAATTGACTCATATAATGTTCAGTAGTTTTCATTAAACACCTACAGTTGTAATTAACCCTTTAGATGACTGAATGGAGTCACAGTGTTGAATTTAACTCCTCATGTTCAGTAGTGTTGAATGAATTCTTTCAGTGTTGGGTTGGCACCTACAGTATTTAATTAACACTATACAGCCTTAAGGTATCTCAGTGTTGAAATAAGACCTACAGCGTTTAATGGTTATTTAATACCTTAGTGTTGAGGTAGCAGTATTTCAAGTGTTAGTTTAACACGTTGTAGAGCTGAATTAACACATCGGTAATTTACTTAATTCAAATATAAGATGTTTACACTAACACCTTTCAGTGTTAGCACGTACAGTATTGAATTAAATCAGCGTTTACATCCACAGTGTTCAGTGTTGCATGAACCCCTCTCTAATTAACACAATGTTACATTAACACCTTGCAGTGTTTATAAACACCAACAGTATTTAATTAGGAGTGTTACATTAACCTTACGGTGTTGGATAAACACCAACATTATTTGAATTTTGTTAAATTAACACATACAACATTTCATTCGTTCCACTGGACAAAAGCATCAGTTTAACACTTTATTAATGAAGCACTGTACATTTCTGATCGTTATAATTAAGTGTTCATACAGTGTAGTCTTGGTAGCAGTGGGTTGTTGTGTATTACCCACAATGCACTGCAAACACATGTCAGTTTTATGCTTTGAGAAATGGGTGTAGAATTAGCTAGGTTATCTGAAACCTGTAGCTAAACGTCCTGTATCCTTTGTCTTTTGGTGATTTATGCAAACTTGTCTAAGTTCTATCATGCTAAGTGCTAATTAGCCTATTAGCAGGGTATTAGCGCTACTTATTAGGCTACAGCATTTTCTTTTTCTGTCCACTGTTCCTCGCAGTATCTCTGCACACTTCCCCCCCCCCAAATTTTTTTTTTTCAAATGTTCATTGCTTATTAGAATTAATTCTTGTCAGAACTGTTGTATGAACCAGCAGGAGATGTCGTAGCGTTTGTGTGGGCTACAGATGAGCGCGTTCTGAGTCAGCAGGACACCCTGGTGAAGGAGGATAATTGCTGACCCAAGGTCATATCCTCTTTTCACACTCAACATTTCAAGACTTAAACAGCCCATATCTCATTAGCTCTCCCTGCCCGAGAGAAACGAGGCGATCGCTCGGTGTTGATTAGGGGAGCCAATGACGTCACAATGACGCCACACTTAGCAACGCGGAGAATGACTAATTTTTTGAACAATGCTGATGTCAGTCACTTGCTTTTTACTCAATTCATACCAGAAGAAAGTATAGCAGGTGTATATATATATATCTGCACTTCAGAATGACGTCTTTAGACTTCTTCTTTTCTTTTTTTTTTATATCATAAAGCTTTCACTCACTTGGTGGCTAATTTTATGCAAAATAGTCCTACCGTCCCCTCCAAAAGTATTGGAATGGAAAGATATTTGGGTTTGCGTTCAAAAGATGAATATGAGATGATAGATCAGAATTTCAGTTTAATTTCCTGATATTTACATCTAGATGTTTTAAACAACTTAGAACATGGTACCTTTTGTATCAGACCACCCAATTTTTTGGTGAGCAATAATATTGGAACAGAGAAACAAAGTAAATAACACTTAATATTTGGTTGCATGTCTCTTGCTTGCATTAACTGCAACAAGCCGGCGACCCACTGACATCACCAAACTGTTGCATTCTTCTTTTGTGATGCTTTTCCAGGCTTGTAGCGCAGCTTCTTTCAGTTGTTGATTGTTTTGGGGGGTTTCTCACTTCAGTCTCCTCTTCAGGAGGTGAAGTGCTGCTCAGTTGGGTTTAGGTCTGGTGATGGACTTGTCCAGTCTAAAACCTTCCACTTTTTCCCCTGATGAAGTGCTTTGTTGTGTTGGTGGTGTGTTTTGGCTCGTTGTCTTGCTGCATGATGAAGTTCCTACCAATTAGATTGGATGCATTTCTCTGTAAATTGGCTGACAGAATGTTTCTGTAGACTTCTGAATTCATTCTGCTGCTACCATCACGAGTTCCAGCATCAATAAAGATTAGTGAGTCCGTTCCAGAAGCAGCCGTGCAAGCCCAAGCCATGACACTACCTCCACCATGCTTGACCAATGAGCTCATATGTTTTAGATCATGAGTAGTTCCTTTCTTTCTCCACATTTTGGTCTTTCCAATGATCTTTCCTATGCCCACTGCTTTTGCTGTGTCTCTGGTAGATTTTCCCTCTTTTCTTAGCTTCAAAATGACTTGCTTTTCCCCCATAGACGGCTCTCTGGTCTTTGTGTTGGTTTATCCTTTTTTAACAACATATGCAGTCTTCACAGACAAAATCCAGGGCTCAAACCAAGAGTAGACATTCAGAGCTATTGACTGCTTAATCAATCTAACAGGGCACACCTGGGCAACAAGATACACCTGTCAGTCACTTGTTCCAATATTTTTGATCACTTGAAAAAAATGGGTTCAGACAAAAGTTGCCATGTTCTAAGTTTTTTTAACACGTCTAGATGTAAATATCAGTGAAAATGTGTTGATATTTTAGTTTAGAAAAAGTTATATCTTACATCAATTTATTAAACTAATTATTTATAATTAGTTTACCGTAAAATGTTGTCTTATTCTGAATGTGAGTGTAAAAAAACTAAACAAAAAACTAAACAAAACCAAACAAAACAACCCCCTCCCCTTTTTTTTTATAATGCTAAATGCAACGAATCTTAACCAATTTTACTACTGGAAATTCACAAAAACATTTATGAAGCAACTTTTATTTAAAATTACGAAGTTTAAAGGTCTGGGCAAAGTGTACTTGTAGATTATTTCATAACTTAATTTGTATAAAATTAGATACGATTGCTCTTGCTTTTGAGAATACCTACAAATGTATTTGTGTCTTATGGCTTTAACATATTTAAGATAACATTTTAAAAAAATGTTATCAGGTTAGCTATTTTATAAATTATTTAAATGAAAAGAAGCAACAAAATGAAGAAGACAAAGAAATACCATTTATTTCAAAAAGATATCCAGTGTATCCGGTTTCACTAATGTTTTCTTTGTTATTCTTAAATAGTGTAAGATATAAGCGGTGAAAAATAATTGTGAAAAATCGAAATAGTAGTTGTAACTCACAGGTCTGGAGACTGGGAGGATCATGGCTAAATTTTTACTTAATTCTTTTGGCTCTTTGGCACATTTTTTGTAGGTAAATTGTAAAATAGATGTAGGACGTAAACGTTTGCATTCAACTGTGTGATAGACAGTTAAACCGGGGATCCTTAAAATTTAGGATAAAGAACAGCTTTAGTCTTCGGACAAGTTGTACTTTTTGAGCTGCTTTAGGACTTTAATGCAGTTTACAGTCATGACTTCACCGCCATTTTGTTTCTGAAGATTTTTAATTCCTTTTCAGTTAAAAAATAGAAAAGAAGAAGCTGTAACAGTGAACCTTTATAAACTCATACTAGCTACAAATGCATTTTATTCTTTGCTTTCCTTCTTCCAACTTTGAAATTCTCCTCTAACATCTAATTTTCAGAGAAAAAAGGTGCCATTTGTACTTCTTCCTCTTTTCAGGTATTTACAGCCGTTCACACCTTCATATTTGGCGCCTTAACTAGTCAGCGCGCGCGCGAATCGTTGGCGTCTCCTCCCACAAATGTTCCATGTTGCATTTTTTGAGGGGTGCTTCAAATTTACATTATTATTTTTCTCTCCAAATAGACAGACATTTCTTTTCTAATTACTACGCATAGTAACTCCATTGTTTATATTCTAAAACTATTTATAAATGACACAAGTGTAACTTGCTGTTGATGTAATATAAGCACAATAGTGTACTCCGCCCCCCCCAATATTGTGCGTTTACATCGTCCTCCCGCCGAATCCTCTTTGGCGCTTTAGATAAATTTTTCACCCATCCGTATTCCGACAGATCCCGCCTCTTGTAATCGGATTGGCTAGTAAATAATAAAATAGTGACGTCAAGATTTATTAGCCAATCTTTGCAGAGGTCTTTGTAGCAAACTACCCAATCCTATCGAAGATCTCTGAATACGGGTAGGAAAACAAATGACGCGGCCAGTCACCTCTCTTCAGTCGCAAAGCTGTTCAGGAGACTCAATAATGTTTCTGCTATTACCGATATAAGTTAATTCAAAGGTTTTGTGTTATTTATTAGAATTTAATAATGTTGGAAGAAGAGTTGAAAGTCCCTGACGAGCTTTTTAAGGACGTGAAGTTTTATGTCGTCGGGGATATTGATCAAAAGGTGAAGTTATTATTTTTTTCTGTCACTGTTAGCATGTTAGCATGTTTTCAGTGTTAGCTAGTTGTGCTATAAAGAAAACTGACTAGCTTTATAAACATACAGGTTTAGCATTAGCTTCTAAGCACGCGCTAATTTCAGTTCAGCTCCTGAGTGGTGTTAATGTAATTAAGTGATAAAGTATGATTTATGGAAGCTTAGCCACATAGCTAACGCTAACTAGCCAGCCTCCTATAATGGATAGTAAGACGTGTTAGCTAGCTAGCATGCTAATAAATAAATGGCAGTTCTAGTTAGACGTGTTAATAAGACTTATATTAACACAAGATATCAGATATTAACATTATAGTTTATTTGTTGTTATGACTAGCTTGCTAGCTCACAGGCTAACAGCTGAAACTCTGCTCAAAGTTTGGCTCTGAAACTTTAATTAAATAAGATTTTAATCTGATTTAAGGTTTGAAAAAGTTTTTAAGTGAAGAAATCCCTGAAAATCTCACAAACACGCAGCGATCACACTTAAATCCACTTTGAGGCAGAATTATAATCATTTTATTTATTTTTAACACCGTGTATGTTGTTGAAACTCACTAATGAAACTCCAGATTAATAATAATTATTATATAATAATATTGTTAAGATTTTAACTGTGTTCGGACACATCAGAATAAGAGATGCACCAATTTACGATACGATTCGATTTCTCGATGCGATACTGATGGTTTTAGAAACCGATATCAACCTCGAATGAGTCTTTAAATCGCAAAAATCATTAAAAAATAAACAGTAAGAATAATTCTTCGGTCGTGACTTGAAATGCGTCGTCACGTTATCGTCGAATGATAAGACGGACGAAGATAAGGTTCCGTCCACCAATAGGACGACGCCACGTTCACGCCTCGGCTGCGGGTATAATAGCGGTGATGATGATGATGATGATGATGATGAACGTAAACAGATCGTACTGATGTACAGAAAAAAATCTCCTCATGATCTCAGGCTCAGATGATTCTCCCAGATGATCGTTGACGTAAGCAGAACGTAGGTTTACGACTACGGTCTCTAATCTCGGGTCCGTCGCTGGAGGACCTTCATTGCGTAGCGCGTGACGTGGAGGAAACGCGCCGTGAGTTTACCGAGATCTCTAAAAAAAAACGTGTAAATAAAGCTGTACGGCGTGTTGACGTGGTTTCAGGTGGTGCAGCTGCTGAAGTCGGGGAAAGGAAAGGAAGTGTCGTACATCGCCCTCGCCACGCACATCATCACGGAGGATGGAGACAACTCGGAGGTCAGCGAGGCGCGCGAGGTCTTCTTCTTACCCGTGGTGAAGGTAAACATCACGCCGGAGTTTTTTATAATGGCGATTAGCAGAACTGTAAATGTTACACGCTGCACTTTACGTCGTCCTTCACGTCATTTATCTGCTTTCACGACTAACGTTTTCAGAGCATGTGCTGTATTTATTTATATTTATATTTTTATTTGTTGTTTATAATAAAATTTTTTTTTTTTTCCATTTTACATTTTTTCAGGGGGGGTTTTATAGGTGTAAACATTACAGTGTTGTATTTATTTATCTATTTATTTATCTATCTACCCACTTTAAGGCGGAGGAGTAAAAAGTGTAAACTGTAATGTGTTATTTGTTTTTATTTATTTATTTGTAATTATTTTTTTTTAAGTGTGCCGGAGGTGTTGGGTGTAAACCTTACTGTGTTTATTTATTTATTTACTTACTTACTTATTTATTTTTAAATTTACATGTGTTTTTGTGCTGTGTTGGTGTTTGTTTATTTATTTATTTATTTATTTATTTATTTTGGGGAATGTTGTATTAATCTTCCTCTGATGTGGTGTTGTTTCTTTCCTCTCCTCTCCTCAGCCCACGTGGGTGATCCTGTCGGTCCGATGTGGCGACCTGCTGCCGTATCCTTCAGAAATTTCTGCTCGTCACGTCTCCATGACAAACATATTTTAATATGAATTTGTACGTGATATAAACGTGCACGTGTGTGTCATCCTGTGCCGTAAGTGCCTGTGTTTTTAATGTCTCCGAAGAACACAATCGATTGTCAGGACGTTTATTGTCCCCTTGACCAGTTAATCAGCGTCACGGGCTTTTCTCCCGAGTCGGGACAGCTGTTCTTCGGCGTGCGGGCGTGTTTACCTCACGTAAGACTTTCTCGCTTCTTTTCACGTCCCGGTTTTTCCTTTTCTTGTTTTTAGTTTCAGCTTGTTCTGTCTCTCTCTCTCTCTCTTTCACGCGTGCAGCTGACGGAGGATCTCAGCACCCTGTGGGCCTTTGTTACGTTTTACGGAGGAGAATGTCAGCTGAATTTCAACAAGAAGTGTACACATCTGGTGGTTCCTGAACCCAAGGGGGTAAATAGTCGTCTTTTCTTCTTCTTCTTCTTCTTCTTCTTCTTCTTCTTCTTCTTCTTCTTCTTCTTCTCCCCCTCCGGAGTTTATAACTGGCGTCTTTGATTTGCATTTAGATTTGACTTGTGCTTGTGAAAGCTGAACGCAGCGCCTTGTCTCGCTCTTCTCGCAGTTTTACGGCTGGAGATTGTGTTTAGACTGCGTTTAAACCGCGTCGTTAGGTTGCGTTTAACAGCCAGACGTCTGCTGTGTGTGAGTGTGTGTGAGTGTGTGTGTGTGTGTGTGTGTGTGTAGTCTTTACACTCCCGGTGGATTAACTTGTTTTAAAGCTCGGTTTATTGGCCCGTGTTTGGTGTTACTGCTCTTTAGGGCCGGTTTGGAGGACGAGTGTATTTTACAGCCCTCACCCTGATTCCTGCTCTAAACTTTTATTCACTCTGCTGACGCAAAACCCAACCTGAAACCCTGGTGTCTCAATTTTCAAATTAATTAATCAGCTGCGGGGTTTTTTTCTTGTTATATAACTTAAAGCTAAAGTTATATAATTATAGCCGTTATAGTATTGACTGTTCTGGGGAAAAAAACCCCACAAGCTCGCCATTTACGCTGTGGGAGCGTACGCTCTTACGGCGTCTCGTACGCGCTTACGGCGTCTCGTACGCGCTTACGGCGTCTCGTACGCGCTTACGTGTAAAAAGAAGAATTGGTAATTATTAAGCAGTTCGTTAAAGGTGCAACAGTTGATCTTTTTTTTTTTTTTTTTTTTTAAGTTCTAACTTGTACAAATAATCTGCAAAATATGTAGAATGCGATGTAAACTAACGGTTTTAGCCGTGACCTCAGGACAAGTGCGTTCTGTGGATGAGAAAACCCATCTGGAAAACTGACTTCCGGTCCGGAACGCTTGTTTGCGTCCCCGTTAGTCGTTTTATACACGCTGTTCTCTACGGGTCAGCGTAGATCCTGGGGGCGGAGCTTTGTGAACATGGCCGGAAATGGAGGGGGCGTGTCCAAGGCGTTAAGAAAAGCATCATTCGAATGTTTAACCCATCTTCTTAACCGTTAGAGAGCGAATCCTGGAAAAAAAAACAAAAATACTAATCTTAGCCAGGGCACTTTTAATAAAACCCTGTATAAGAATCTCGTTTATATATATATTTTTTTATTAATCTCTATATTGCTGAATAAAAGACGTATAAAAGCAAGAGCTCACGCATCGTGATGCATTTTAGACGTTTCGCTTTGTTCCTAGGCAAAATACGAATGCGCGCTGAGGCACAGCGGGATTAAAGTCGTCACGCCGGAGTGGATCACCAACTCGGTTAAAGACAAGAGCAGGAAGGATGAGGCGCTTTACCACCCGAGGCTCACCTACTACGAGGAAGACGAAGAGGATGAGGAAGATGAGGTCAGCGAGGACGAGAACGAGCGTAGTTCGCGCTCCGAAGGCAGCAAGCGTTCCAGCCCTGCCTCCTCGCGAGGGGCGTCGCCTTCCAGGCGCCGACGCTCACCTTCGCCCAAAGCCGAGGTCATGTTCGACGACTCGGACGAATCGGATAAAGAGGAGCTCAACCTGAACTGGACGCTGTCTAAGCACCGCCTCCAACCGGGCAAAGACACGGCGCTCATTAACCTGTGCGACAGCGTTCCTCCTGTGCCAGGTAACGCCCAGGGGGCGGAGCGTTCGGAGATGATTGGTGTGTGGAATTCTGGGCCACGCCCACTGCGGAACATCACTAAGAGCGGAGAGCAGCAGCTTCCACGGCCGCCCAACGTCGCGCACGTAAGAGAGAGACTTTACGTTTGTATAGTGATGCTTTAAAGTGTATGTGTTAAATAATGCTGTTGAATTCTGACTGCAGGAAACTGATTAAGTCATTAGTCATGTGTAGTAATTAGTGTTGTTGTTGTTGTTGTTATTATTGTTTAAGATTCTCCAGAGTCTGACCTCTAAAAGCGTCGAGCCGCAGGCGAATCAGAACCAACCCGGCGTCCCGAATCAGCTTCTCTTCAACGCTGCAAAACCGCCGCAGCACACAGCACCACAACTCACTCCTGAAGTGCAGCAGCAGTTACTCCAACACCAGCAGCAACAACTGCAACAGCAGCAGCAGCAACAACAACAGCAGCAACAGCAGCAACAGCAGCAGCAGCAGCAACAACAACAACAACAACAACAACAACAACAACAACAGCAGCAGCAACAGCAAGCACACCAGATCCCTCTACCACAACAACAACAACAACAACAACAACAGCAGCAGCAACATGCGCAGCCGATGATCCAGCAACATCCCCTGATGCACCTGCAGCCACCGCAGGGCATGCAAATACATCATCCGCAGCAGCAGCAACAGCAACAGCCGCAGCAGTCTGGGTTTCCTCAAATTCCGCAACAGCCGCATCAGTTCCTCCCGCAGCAGATGCACCAGCAGATGTACTCGCAGCAGCATCAGCAACAGCAGCACGGCTTCCTGCAGCAGCAACTGCGACCGCCGCAGCCGCAACAGCCGCTTCTCCGACCGCCCTTGCAGCAGCAGCAGCTGCAGCAGCAACAGCAGCATGCGTTACAGCAGCAGCAGCTGTTGCAGCAACACAGGCTCCAGCTGCAACTGCAGCAACAACAGCAGCAGCAGCAACAACAACAACAACAGCAGCAGCAGCAACAACAACAGCAGCAAAATCAGCAGCAGCTGCACCAGCAACATTTGCAACAACAACAACAGCAGCAGCAGCATTTCCTGCAGCAGCAGCAACAGCACATGCAGCACCTGCAGCAGCAACACTTGCAGCAGCAGCAACAGATGCAGAATACGCAGGCTCTGCAGCATCAGACGCAGACGCCGCTGCAGCTCGTGCAGCCGCATCAACTGCTGGGCCACGAACCCGGGCAGGAGAGTAAGTACAGCAGGCTTAAGGTGTCTGTTTGTTTGTTTGTTTGTTTGTTTGTTTATTTTCTGAAGAAGCACAAAAAAAAGAACAAAAAGTTTTGTACTATTAAAATTGTAAAAGTTACATTTTTACTTTTAATTTTTAGTAGTTTAAAAAAATTCCTTTATTAGTCTTCCTTTCCCTTATTTATTTATAAATTTAATTGTTGAAACTTTAAAAAAAAAAAAAATTTCTTACAGGTTTTTTTTTTTTATTTTTTTTTTTTTATAGACTTTGATTGGAAGCAGCTAATTGTTAAATTAAAAATAAGTAATAACCATTTTATAATTTAATAAGTGTAGTAAAAGTTACAAATTTTTCTCTTTTTAACATTTTTTTAAAAAATATTTTTTTCTCCTTTTAATTAATTGTTAAACAATTGTATTATTTATAAACAACAGTCACCAGTAGTCATTTAATTGATTATAAATGATAATTATAAAAATGATAAACTTTAGTTTAAAAATAAAATTTACATTTTTACAGATTTTTAAAAAAAATTCCTCCTTTTAAATAAGTGTTAAATAATTTATTAATGACAAATATTAGTTATCAATTAAAATTATAGATTATAAATAAGTCATTTATCGAACATTTTATAAAACTATAAAATGGGAAAAAATTGTTTAAGATTTAATTATTTAAATTAATAATTATTAATTATACACCATAATTGCAGTTTAATTTTGTAAATAAACTGAACAGTATAATAAGTGTTTGTTTATTTACTGAATACGTTTTAAAAGCAAAATATATTTGACGTTTGCTTTTTAATGTTTTATGGAGAGTTTAATGTCTTCAGTTTGACCAGTGACGGGTTTAGTGACGGGTTTAGTGACGGGTTTAGTGACGGGTTTAGTGACTGGTTTAGTGACGGGTTTAGTGACGGGTTTAGTGACCGATTCTCCTGTAACATCTCTCCGCTCAGTTCCTGAAGATGGCTTCCTCGTCGGCTGCGTCTTCGCCATCGCTGATTATCCGGAACAGATGGCTGACAAGCACCTCCTGGCCACGTGGAAGCGGGTCAGAATCCGGATCGTTATCCTGCAGTTTACACTTAAACACATTCCTGAGTCTGCTCTCTAATTAAAACAGTCCGGCCGTTGCTCGGTAACCACATTCGTATTATTATTATTATTATTTATTTATTTACCGCAGATCATTCAGGCGTACGGAGGCTCCGTGGACTCGGCGTTGAATCGCTGCACTCACTTACTGTGTGAAAGTCAAGTCAGCAGCATGTACCTGCAGGTAAGCACACCTGCCTGTCTGTCTGTCTGTCTGTCCCAGCAAGGTGTGATGGATGACCTGCGCACTAACATCTAACACACCGAAGCTGTTTGAGCTATGAAGGCGATATTTTCAGTAAGTAACGTCCGCTCTGTATGTCTCCGCGTCAGGCGTTGAGGGAAGGCAAGCGCTGCGTTACGGCTCACTGGCTCAACACGGTGCTGAAGAAGAAGAAGATGGTTCCTCCTCACCGCACGCTCCACCTGCCCTTCAGCTTCCCCCCAGGAGCCAAACCCTGCTCGCAGCACGTACGAGCAGCTCCGCCATGCTTTTACTCTCTGTCTGTAGGATGTGTGACATTATATCCTGATGGATGATTGTTTTTATTTATCTTTTCTTTTTCTCTTCAGATTATTTCAGTCACAGGGTTTGTGGACTGCGATCGAGAGGACTTGAAGCTCATGGCCTACTTAGCTGGAGCTCGCTACACGGGATACCTGTGTCGCAGCAACACCGTTCTCATCTGCAAAGAGTACGCCTCTCATCATTCACTCATTCACTCGTTCACTCATTCATTCACTCACTCATTCATTCTGGCCTAAGCCAGGCGTTCCTGAACTTAGGGGTCGCGACCCCACGTGGAGCCTCTCGATTTACAGACGGCTTCATGAGA
>CM075023.1:968753-988541 GCA_037576675.1 Pangasius sanitwongsei
ATCTTCTGGATGTACGTAAAGTCCGCAGCGAGCGCGTGAACAGCGCCGCTCGCGTTACTGCTGCTTCCGCACGCGCGATATTTCACTTCCTAAAGCTATTAAAGTATTAAAACTCTCTACAGTACTGCACCTGTATCAGCATCTGCAACCACAGATGTAGATTTTCTTCGTTTAATTATTACACCAACGTTTTTTGCTAAACACAGAAGAGAAGAAAGAAGCATGTCAAGTGATAAGAGGAATAAATGGATAAATAGCTCTTTAATAAACAAAGAATTGGAATTATTGGCTAATTGATGTGGTATAAGAGGAATAAAACACGTCACTCTTTGCGTCACGTGGCACGACTTTGATGAAATAACAACCCGGTTGTTTTCTTTCATGCTCAGAATGTTAAAAAATAAACAACGTTATAACTGTGTGACACTCGGGGACAGCGTCCGCACACTTCACTGATTTGAAAAGCCACGGATAAAGCAGCGCTTTGTTTTCCAGAAGTCCTTGACCCAAGGACACATCAGAGACGAATTAATTTAGAAATCGTAAACACGCGACTTGAACGCGTGAAGATCTGGTCGAGGAGTCGGAAGGAGGTGTTCAGTGGTGCTGGTGTTTATGGTCTCTCTCTGAAACCGTTATTCCCACTTCGCTTTAAACTCGCATTTAATATCAGAATTTAATATCAGGTTTAATCATTTCTCATGATTTTACTTTATTCCCTTATATGGACTGGACATGTGCCGTTATACTGCAATAATAATAATAATAATAATAATAATAATAATAATAATAATCTATATCTATGTGTAAATGTGTGTATGTGTCTAATGAGGGTATTTTTGGCAGTAAATAAATAAATTAAAATGAACAACACAATTTATATGTATAGATTTTTCACACACACACACACACACACTTATTTAGTTTTATTATTATTTATTTATTATTTATTTATTTATCCAGCTTCCTGGATAAATTCATTTTCTATTTTCCGTTTTCATTTTTGTTTTACAATTGAAGCAAAGTCAGGATTATTATTACTATAATTATTATTATTAACGTGTAAAATATACTGTACTTCATTTGTATGTCTCATAAAACTGGTGCACTTTAATAACAGCTAATCTGTGTGTGTGTGTGTGTGTGTGTGATTTCTAGGCCGAGTGGGCTAAAGTACGAGAAGGCGAAGGAGTGGAGGATCCCGTGCGTGAACGCTCAGTGGCTGTGCGACATCCTGCTGGGAAATTTCGAGGCTTTACGGCAGATCCAGCACAGCCGATACACTCAGTTCAACTTGGCCGAACCTCTCGCTCCTAACACGCACCTCGTCCAGAACCTGCTGGGTGAGAGTCCGTGAAAACACTCTGATCATCTTCACTCCTTCATTAGTGGAGTATTTTTCCAGGGGAAAAAAAACAATAATGTGATCACGTTCTGAAAAATGATGAGTCCGTTAGATACAATCTGGCAACCTCTTACCTTCCTGATCTGTTTTCATGTACAATGAGGTGTTTATTGCTGTCTTTACTGTTGCCGTATTACCATTTTTTAACATTTGTAATTGTTTGTGATTCCGTTTCATGCACTTTCCATCACTGTACATGTAAAATACCCTAAAACAGTTACAGTCTAAACAAAAGCCAGTATTGTAAGTTAATATCTTGCCGTCTGATGCGTCTCGTTGTGTTCTAATGTCTTAAACTTGATCATGTAGTTACCCGAGTTCTATAATATCATGAAGAATGTGTAGATCTTTATGTCTCATGCCTTGTTTAGCTGATTAATTGTCTCAGTGTGGTTTTATTTTACTCTTCAGCTGCTTGGAGAAATCCTGTAAAAGTCTCGCCGGAAGCGTTGGTGGTAAGAGAGAGTTTCTAAAAATCACCTTTTTTAAAAAATATTTATTTATTTATTTTTTTAATTGGACGTTTGGGACTTGTATTAAACCTAGTGAAGGACAAAATGTATTATTTATCAGAGACTTGGTCCTGGTCCTGTGGTGGGTGTAATCTGGCTCCCGTTGGATTTTTATATTAGACGACGTTTTCATAACTCGTTATACGGCGATGATCTAAAAGTATCTAAGAGTAACAGCATTTCTCTCCACCATGTTTTAACCTTAGATACCCAGGCCCTTATTTATCACCTTTATGAGCAGTGTGATGATGTAATATCGATATTGTTATAACTTATGCCACAGCACACCTTTCTGAGATATTGCAGATGTTATGATATTTTTTTCTGACTTTAAGATTTAAGATTTTCTACTGAATCTTTTAAAACGGTGAAATGTTTCTTCTTCCTTTTCAGAGCTAGATGTTTTTTTTTTTTTTGTAGACATTAAATAAAATAAAAAAAAATTTTATATGCAACTCTACTGCTTTGTTGGCCTGTATACTGTGTTCATAGGAATGCCTTCAAGCAACATGATTTATTTATTTATTTATTTATTTATTTTTTTCCACGTCACCCAACGCTACATACCATAATACCATATATGGTTAATTGTGGGCGTGTCTGTATTTAAAATGCACGCTTAGGGGCCACGAACAATTGGTATTTATGATCACACATGCGCTGTATATGCACGTTTGATGAAATCTGATGTTATCGTCCCTGCGAGAATCCTGAATATTTTGTAAAAGAAACGATTTAGATCCTATTCCGCTGTTGATAAACGAATAGGATAGACCTTATGTGAGGTGCAGATTCTGTAACAGCTCGAAAGGTCCACACGCAAGCTTTGTCTCTCGTTCTCTCTCTTTGCGCGTGTTGTTAATGATGATGGACGTTTCCAGCTGTAGTGCTTCGGGTGTTATGAGTGTGTCTGAGTGTCTTATCTCCGTGCACAGAGCCTCCGTCTGCAGCAGAAACAGAAACAGGCCGAGGGAACCTCACAGCCACCTGCCAAGAAGCCCAAGTGAGTTCTGGAGTACACTCGAGTGTGTTTATCTGAGGGGTGTGTGTGTGTGTGTGTGTGTGTGTGTGTGTGTGTGTGTGTGTGTGTGTGTGTGTGGTGTTTAGTCTTCATGGATCACAGAAGAGTCCACGCTTATTGGTGTGTTTTAACGACTCCAACACTTGAAGCAGGAAGCTGACGATAGGGCAAGTGTGGACCGGTTAGGGTCGGTAACCATGGTAACTCTGCTTCATCACACTACCCCATCGTTGATTATTTCACCATAACAGCACAAGGAGTGGTTTATACCTTAAACGCATTTATAAGAATTTATGAAGTATCTGCAGTAGTGAAATTTGTCAGATAGAACACAGTTTCAAATAAAAGGAAACTCTCTTTTGGTTGTGGTATGAAAAAATATATATATATATATATGTATATAAAATTCTGATGTTATAGCATTGATGCTTTGGCTAATTTCTATCCTAAAGTGTTTTTGTCATGAGTTCCTACTTAAAAACCCTCAAATGTGGGCTAGAACTTGAGACAGGGCTCGTGAAGTAACTCATGCGTTCATTATGTCTCTCTGTAGGATAGAGGAGCTGCCCACGCCGTCTAAAAAGCTTCCTCCGGAGTCGACTCCGTATGTTTTCTTCACCGGTTTTGAGCCCGTGCAGGCCCAGCAGTATATAAAGGTAAGCGAGCGCGCCGCGTCTCCTCATTTTTCCTTCGTACAGCTGGTCATCGGCGTCGATCTCCTGAGCACCGGAGACTACAGCGCGCTTTTCGCCGATTCGTCTTCCGGAACACGTTCAGGGCAGAATAAAGTCTTAACCGCAGCTCGAGAGCCGAGAGAAATCAGTATCTGATCCGAGATGACACTCGAGCGTTCGTGATGACACGCAGCCCCTCACACGCGTCCTCCGTGCGTTTCAGAGATTGTACGAGCTCGGCGGTGAAGTGGCGGAGAGCGCGCAGAAGTGCACTCATCTGGTGGCCGGCAAAGTGACGCGCACGGTCAAGTTCCTGACGGCCATCTCCGTCGTTAAGCACATCGTCACTCCGGAGTGGCTGCAGGAGAGCTGGAAATGCCAGACGTTTGTGGGTGAGTGCGAGTGGAGAACGGTTTGAAGACAGGATTGGCATTTAGGTCAAATCTGTTATCGGCTTTTGGACCAGCACTGGTTCTGTGTGTGTGTGTTTTATTTTTTTTTTTTTTAATTCCTCCACCCCAAATTTAATTTTGTTAGTGTTCAGTAAAAGTCCGCTGCACGACTTCTTAGATAAAATGTACTTAATGTACTGAAGGATGTAATTTCTCAACAGTATGATTTCAGCTCAGGACCTGAGAGATGTTTGATTTTATGAAATAACTTTTTTTTTTTTTTTTTGGATTAAGTGGATAAAGCGTTCAGAATAAATTTTCAGGCAAGAGCCCTATAATAGTGTGTGTGTGTGTGTGTGTGTGTAGATGAACAGAGTTACATGCTGCGGGACGCCGAGGCTGAGGTGCTCTTCTGTTTTAGTCTGGAGGAATCACTAAAGAAAGCTCATGCTGCTCCACTC
Organism: Pangasius sanitwongsei; assembly: GCA_037576675.1. Lineage (NCBI taxonomy): Eukaryota > Metazoa > Chordata > Actinopteri > Siluriformes > Pangasiidae > Pangasius > Pangasius sanitwongsei. The sequence goes on from CM075023.1 coordinate 973,219, forward strand.
TTCAAGGTGACGACCACCAACACCACCACCACCACCGTCCAACACCAGCACCATCATATAACTCCACCACCTTTCTCTTCATTTCTCCTCTTGCTTTCTTTTTTCCTCCCCCTCTCTCAGCTTTTCTTCTTTCTTCACTCCATTCTCTTTCCCTCTTCTCCTCTCTTCTGCTTTTTTTTGTCTCCCTTCCTCCACAGCTCTCCTCCCCATTTCTCCATTCTCTTCTCCTTCCTCTTCACTCCTTCTACCCTAGCCTTCTCATAACCACTCCTCCTCTTGCATCTTCTCTTCTTTCTCTTCCTCTCCTGGCCTCTTTTGTCCTCCCTCATCTCCTTTCTTCATCTTTTCTCCTCTACTTTTCTCTTCTTCCTTTTCTCCTTGTCTCTTTCCCCCCTCCCCACTCACTGTGTGTTTCTGTCTTTACTTCAGTTTCTTTCCTCACTCCTTCAGCCATACCCTATTCCTCCTTCCCTTTTCTTGGTCCTCTCCTCTAATTCCACTTTTCTCCCAATACGTTATCTCTCCGTTCTCTCTCCTCTCCTCCTCTCCCTCTCTCCCGGCCCGCGCTGTCCTCCTGCACTGACGCGTGGTGTAATTGAGTGTCACAGAGGAGTTGCTGTGACTGAGATGTACGTGTATTAAAGATGTCTGTTCTGTCTCCTCAGGGCAAGTTCTTCTACATAACGCCGGGAATCTGTCCGAGCCTCAGCACCATGAGAGCCATCGTGGAGAGCGCCGGAGGGAAACTGCTGTCCAGACAGCCGTCCTTCCGTAAGATCATGGAGCACAAGCAGAACAAGGTACTTCCTCCTCTACCTCCTGCTCTTCCTCTCATACCTTTTCATGCTCTTTCTATAATAGTTTGGTATGAAAGTAACGTTTTCGGGAAGCAGCAGATCTGAATTTTAACACCTCGGTGTAGGATGTGTCGCGGCCCACGTTCACGTTTGTTTCTCCTCCGTTACAGAACCTACCGGAAATCATCCTCATCTCATGCGACAACGATCTGCATCTGTGCCGTGAATATTTTCTGAAGAACATCGGTAAGGACGCGGGGAAAGAAAAATAAACTCTCGGAGTGTAATGTACTCTCGGTTCGACGTATCCTCATGGGTGTTGTATGGGTTTATACCACAGCGCTGTTGTATTCTGGATTCTGATTGGTCAGAAGGTGTCGATTAATTTCCTATAACGTCAGCTCTTACGGTAGTGCGGGTTTACGTCAACGCGCACGTCCTAATACGTTACCGTTTCTATAGTAACGGCTTTTTCACAGGGACTTGTACGGCACGTAAACGGATTAAAAAACGTATTAAGTGATTTAAAATGATAAAATCGCAGCTTACTGTTTATTCTTCTTAAGACACATCTGTAATGAGGAGAAATAATATTTATATAATTAATATCGCGTCACAATTTATGCTTAAATATGATATTAATGAGAGATAGATAGATAGATAGATAGATAGATAGATAGATAGATCGCTTTATTTATTCCAGAGAGAACTTCATGTATTACAGCAGGGTGTTAGAAAGTATATTAAGTGTAATTTAAGATTATAAATGAGAATAAATATATAAAAACAGAATACAGTCTGAGTGTGATGTGGTAGTGCAGTGAGATGTAAACATTTGAGGAAATAATCAACAGACTTGAGTGGAATTAAATTTCCACTTTGTGAAGCTCATTATTATTTTTATTTATTTCTCTCTCCCTCTTTCCGTGTTATTAGATGTCCACAACGCCGAGTTCATCCTGACAGGAGTACTGACGCAGACGCTGGATTATCAATCATATCCTTTTTACCGCGCAATAAAACACACTCCTCCTTCATCTGTCCGTTTAACCTGAACCTTTCCTTTCCTTCCCTCTCTCTCTCTCTCTCTCTCTCTCTCTCTCTCTCTCTGTGTGTAAATTTACTGCTTATATCATTTCCTAGTGTCAGTCGTGCCCTTAACATTCTCACGTATAAATTCACATGATCGGGAGGACGTCCTCGGGAAGAGAACACTAAACTCTCTCTGTACTGGTCGATGCCGAAGGTTCCTTTTTTTATAAATATTATATAAAAGAAAGACAATACAGTTTGTTCCTTTGTTTTTTTTTTTTGTACCTGGTTGACAAGTCTCTTTTTGTAGAAATTACTGGTGGGGAAAAAAATAAATAAATAAATCGCTGTTATTTTTTAATGATTGTTTTAAATTATGACACATTTTTCCTGGTTTGTTTTGTCTCGCTTTTTTGGAATAAAAGTCTCGTTATTGTGACCTAAACCAAACTCATTTTACGTAATTGAGAAACAATAAAAGACAATAAAGATGTAGTACAGTATGTAACACCATCTGCTTCGGACTAGGAAGATGCCGATTTTAATTTTTTTTTCTCATTATAATTACTTTTTTTTTTACTTTTTTTTTTTTAGAATAAAATTGTTTTATAGGGAAGCGGTATTTAAAAAAGGGGCAAGAAAGAATTTCTCCTCGGTCCAATCCGCAGTCCCATAATTTGCCCTTAATTTAAAAAATTTTTTTTATTTAATTTTGTTTTATTTTATGTAATTGTATGCAACTGCTGTCTGGTGAACAGACTTAAGGCGTTCCTTTCTCTGAGAAGGACTGGTCCAAACCAAGGAAGGCAGAAGGAAGAATAACATTTATTTATTTATTTTTTTAACTGAAGCACAATTTCAGTGTTACTATATAATTGTGTATAAATGTAATTATTTATAATATACATATCTGATTTCAGAGGCGGTCTGTCACTATTTACTCACCGGGTATCTGATCATCTCGTACTCTGATGTAGCTCCTCTTTGCTCTCTGTGTGTGTGTGTGTGTGTGTGTGTGTGTGTGTGTGTAGGGGGTAGACCTCTCGTTAAACCGTTATTCCTGATAGACGGAATTCAATTAATTGTTAATGAAGTGTTACGGGTACTTACCGGTGGAAGGGAATTGTGCGCTGTGAGCCGTTTTGCCCGGGGCGATCCCGGTGCCCCCGCGCAGGGCTGTAGGGGGGAAAGAACCCCTGCTAGTGCCCTTCTAATAACGGAGAAATTAAAATGCACACAGCCAAGGTCATGTAGTACAAAAGCTACTGGGACAGAGCGCGTTGAACACTGCTGTTCGGAAAACGTCCGAATGAAAGAATAAAGGATAAAAGGTCGTTGCTGGTATGCCTTTGGTTTTTCAGCAGCAATAATAATAACAATAATAATAATAATAATTAATATGAATCAAAATAATAATCTCCTTTGAGCTCAAGACATCAGTCTACCCTTATAAATAAAAATAAATCCACCTTGTACTGTCCCTATAAATTATTACATTATTATATATTATAATATTATAAACTATTGTTTAGATTATTCTTTACCTCTATGATTGATTATTTATTTATTTATTTATTTATAAACTACCCCGGATGAGCCAGTGTTACAATTTCTTTCTCTAACATTACCACAGTTTATCACCGTATTATCAAAATGCTGTATTTTTAAAAATTATTACACTATTAAAGCTAATAAAAATCAGCATTTCCTGTATTTGGCTTAAATAATGTGCTTTTGAAGAGCAGACTTTATCTCAGGAGCACAAGACAAACGCTGTCCCAAAATGGAGGACTGATTTATATTTAGATTTAATATCTGTGTGTGAAACATTCGGATATAATTAGTAAAGCAATTAGCAAAACAATACGGTGTTGTGACATTATGATATTTAAAATTTTTTTTTTGCTAACAAAGCGCCAGGAAGGGCCACGGGGTCAGAGGTTTGTGTTCAGCGTTTATACAAATGAAGCTTTTTCACAAAAACGGAGAAGGAAGGAAAATTAAACATCTTTAATGTGTAGGCAGGTACTTGTAGTTGTCAAAGACAATAATGATGTACTTGAAGTGAATCATGATGATATAATATCATAATGTGTGTATTATTGTCATCTGAATCCTTTGTGCTGCTTCTCTGTGCTTCGAGAGAGAAATATTTTTTTAAAAATCTACTGAACGGCTGCAGGTTGGAGATGGAGACCAGCACAGACACGCTGCAGATGAAACTCCACCTTCATCAGTAACCACGTCGGTTCTGTCTGTTATCTCGTACAAGCTCCGCCCCTTTTGTCCTGCGGTGCATGATGGGACAGGTTAGTGCAAAAAAAAAACCATGTGTCGCTCCACGTTTTATGTTGTGATCCATCAGTTAGTGAAATACTGAGTGACTGACTGGTGTGATTCAGTAAGCGGACTTACTGTTACGACCCTGCAGTTGATTATTTTCCTGTAACACCACGTCCCCAAGTGGTTTATTCCTCTTATACTGCCGCTGTTTATTAATGATTACTTTTTTAGTTACTTAAAACCGTTATTTAATGTCCAACAGACAGGTTAGTTCCTGTTCTCACTTACGTTATAGCAGCTATAGACTCACCAGCCTCTCTTTTACGCTCTCTCTTGAAGCTGATAAGACAAAAACACGAAGCTTGTCACGTTACTAAGAAAAGCGTAAACTCCTCTGTCCTGACGATGGCGGAAAACTTGGTTACAGAAAACGCATCATATCAGTGATTACGTACATTTTTAATCCGTTTATTATTAGCGGAGCGTCTGCCTTACGAGTCCCTGTGAATGAGCTGTTACTACAGAAACCATAACTTATTAGAATTGAGATACCAGAATTAATATACCAGATTTTTTTTAATAAACACACACACCTCGACTGTGGTACTTTTCCATGTTGGTAAGTAACTTTTATTACACAACGGTGCCAATAATTTGTCCGCAGCCTGATTACCTAATTATTTCCCTTAATTGACACACCGCTTAATTGCAATTAAAAATGCAAATGATGGCGCAGGTCTTTGATTAAACTCCAAGTTCCTTGTTGGTTTGTGGATGTCCTGGAAGATTTGTGGCTGTTGATGCTCTGCTGCAATAAAACATCAGGAGACGCCGTAATTAACCTTAAACGCTAAAAAGGATGTGTGTTTTAATTACCGTCCTCTCGGCAGCGATGCAGCGTTCGGCCTTGTCTTAGTGGTAAGTGTGTTATAATACACAAATTACATGCTAATTAGGCAGAACAATGCTTTGGGATTCACAGATTTACATTTGCATATGAGCTAATTAACTTTCATTAAGGAGTGAGCTAATTACTAATCTCAGGCAGACGAGCTTCAGCACGTAGAAGAGATCTGTGCGAACAGAGCCGTGTCTTTTCGTCTTATTTTATAAGAACCACGCTCAATTCTCGCAATAAATCATTGTTTTTCTGATAACTACACAATTAATAATCAGCTGAGCTTTTAAAAACAATGCAGTTTCTCAGCCTGAACATTCAAGAAGCTGAAGGTTCTGAAATAATGTGCATTTAACTGGCACTAATTAAACACCATCACTGTAGTGTGTATCTTCAGCCCGCTGATAATGAAGTACATACATATGAGCAATTTAATGAATTATCTAAAACTAAATCGAGCTTGTCAAAAAGAAAAAAGAAGTCACGCCCCAATCAGGAGAAGAGGAAAAAAAAAACCCCTCCGAATTAATAGACGTGCCAATCATTTGTCTCGGAGGAATTTCTCTGTCCACATACATTAACAAAGGTATATGACTTTTACATCAATCAGATGATAATTGCTTTTGTGTCTGCAGAAAGGAAGTTAGCGCTGAGGGGCATGAGCACCATTCCAAAACGCCCTTTTCTCCCCCAAAACCCATTTTTAAAGACTTTTGTTTAAGACGCTGAGCGAAAGACAGGCGCTGCAGTTCTCTTCTGATATCTCAATACACTGTCTCGAAATTGTTAGTTAAAACGTGTGAAGCGGTGAATAGTGCGCTCTCTGTGAGCCTTTCTGCTGTGATCATCATGAAAAAGTGGCGCTTTGAGAGTTTTCCAGGATTTTAACGAGCCGTTCCGTTAGTCTCGTCGTTTCTGGCGCACGTGTAGTTGATGAACACGGTCATGAACGATGTATAGTGCTGTTAGAATCAAATACCATGACGCTGCTTACTGTTGCCACCCTGAGGTTGATTATTTTCCTGTAACAGCACGTCCCCAAGTGTTTTATTCCTCTTACACTACAGCAATTTGCCAAGCATTACTAAAGAATGTCATACTTTTTATCCGTTTGTAGTTGCTTGTCGTGTTATGGAACCTCTGCAAAACTATTTAGTTCCTGTTCTCACTTACGTTACAGCAGCTATAAACACTCGTTCACTCACCAGCCTCTCTTTTACTCTCTCTCTTTGTACAAAAAACCCCCCAGAAAACTTAGTTACAGCTTTACCTCTGACTGTTACAAAGCGCTGACACTGGAGACTCCTTCCATAAATGTTCAACATCTCCTTGCAGAAATCTTTACCGTACTAACAATTTTTTTAATATGTTTATTATTAGGAAAGCATCCGCTCTATACAGAGCGTCCCTGTGAATGACCGTTACTATAGAAACTATAACTGTAATATGGACCAATCAGAACGTAGGAACTGTAACGTCATCATCAAATCCTTCCAGTTTTAAGAAATCTTAGTCACTGTAATCATGTTCATATTTACTATTCATTGCTATATATATATATATGTATTAGTTTTATATACACTGTAGCTGTGGTCTAGCATTAATTACATCCAAATTGAGTTCTGATACTTTAGTTCAACAAAGCCGTTAAATAACACGAATCACAAATGCATGTTTCTAAGTAGAGGTCATAAGGTTTACTTTTAACACACAAGGCCTTATTTATTTCATTTTTTCATATTTTCACTGTTTGCTGTTAGTGAAGCGTGCTCAGTCTGTCTGTCTTTCTGTTAGATTAGTGAGTGAGTGCTGCTCTCTACTGACCGGTTTGATAATTACACAACCTCTCCATAACAATGACAACACATTTAGATGGAAGTTTATTAATTAAAAAAACAAACAAAAAAAAACATCTACAGTTTGTCTAGTGGCTTTAATGTTATGGCTGATCGGTGTAGAAACATAAGCTTTTAACGCGAGAAGCATTACAGAATTCAGCTTGGTTGAAGACCATTACGGAAAAATGCTTAACTGTAGAATTTTTCTTCCTTGCACTTGTGAGACGTTCTGAACCCTTCTAAGCAGCAGTGACCTTGTGCTTGTTCCTCTGAGGAATTTAATCATGGTGCTTGATTCATTTGAGCAAACTTGTGAAAGGAAGAACACACAGAGAAGTGCTAAGCGACAGTCCTTTATTGCATAGACACCTTTATATGAGCATTCCTCCACACAGCCTTTGTACACGTTTTACAAAACCAGAGAACATATTTACAGCATTATTTTTGTGCAAACGAGATTCTTTAAGATTGAAATACCTAGAAGGCATGCATAGCAGAGAACTTTGGCCAGGTAAGTGAAAACAGTTTTCTTTTCTTATTGAACACATCACTTGTGTATGCAGTTTAACACACTATTAGTGGCACAAAAATATTATCTAAACTACTAAGGATATTTTAGTAATACGATATTTAAACATCACGCACACTCTTTCTCTACAGGTGGATTCTAACAGAAGGTAAGTCTTAATGAATATAACTTTGGTGTTGTAAGTGAAATACTTCAACTTGAAAGAATCATGTTAGCTAAAACTGGCAGTGTGCTGAACCCCAAAATCAAAACACTGATGAAACACAGATCACTTCTTTAGGCTTTCGCAGCTTTCTACGATAAGGATAAAGACAATGTCATAGTTTTCATTTTCAGAAAAAAAATAATTTGTACACATTTTGCACGTTATATTCCAACCATGTAATTCTCACACCTCTAAAAAACAGAACTCCATTAAATGTCAATCTAATCTAATCTAATCTAATCTCTCAAATAGAAAACCTACGCAAAAACACCACCACGGGAACTAGTCACTATGCCGTTAGCAAGTGTGTTATAAAGAGTTCCTTAAATCGCAGAAGTAGTGCCCAAAAACAACACTGCTCAGAAGACAACAATCCCAAACACCCACTTAAACCGAACAAGTCAATGGCAAAAAAAGTAAAGACTTGCTGAAACAAAAAGTAAGCAAAGAGAACTGAAATTTTGGAGAGACAAAACGTTCATGGTTTGTCCTCCTCTGATGCTGGTGGTGTCAGGCTGAAGCTCAAGCTCTGTATGATTAACCTTATGCTCACACCGGCAGCCATTTTTCACCTTGCGATGTTCAGAATGCTTTCCGTTGGTTGCTATCGGGTGTCCCTTATATTAAATTTACTGATGGTTGCCATGGTTTCACTGGTAAGGCCACTATAGCACGATGTCCATACAAACAACAGAATTTGTAATGCGTTAGCTACAGAACATGCATCTTCCCACTAAAAATAAAATTCAGAAAGGAAAATCGCTTGTGTATGAAATGCATCCGTGCTGCAAGTCACCGTAGTATTAGAACGGTCCAAAAATAACGCTCTTGTTAAAATCAAACACAGGAACTGTGAGAAGGAACATGTGGAACCAAATAACCCGGATAACATTTCACAGGTAGGGCAAAGAAAGAACCGTTCCTTGCTTAAATTCGCTTCACTTCTTACTTGCATAAACCTTATTAGGTCACTCACCATGCCCACTTCACATCAACCACAGTTGCTCCACCCCTCGTTGCTCAAAATCAGCAACTCTCGTTGAAATTAAATGACTTCCGACTTACTGTCGGTGTAAGCGCAGGGTTCGGTTCGACCCAGATACAGCAAGCACAGGGATAGGGATGAGGAATGGTAGCCGGATCAGCTGCTGAGGTTGAGTATTGAGAGTGACAGGATGTGACTTTTGACCCACTACAAATCACCAGAGACGTTGTGGCTAAGACGTGAGTGAGCACTTGTTGGATGATTAGCAGGGTTTGGTTCAAATGCAAAGATGATTTCCAAAGTTAGTACAAAAACTGTCTAGGGTTTTAGAAACAGGTTAAGCATTTATATACTTTCTAAGCTGCAATGGCGCTCTTGTTGCCACCTGTGAATAAAAATGCTGGAATGTCGATTAACAAAAGTGTAAATGTGTATACTGTGTATAAATACCTAGCTGTAACATGGTAACAAAAATACTTGAGTCTTGCTGGTTAGATATGTAAAAACCTCATTCTCTAAAAAGAAAAAAGCAAACGGAAATTTGGCACTTCACAGGTGTAGAAAGCTAGCATTTTGCCTAATTAAACATTTTGGTACGTGACTAATCCCCCCTCTTCTCCATACACATTGATATTCTTCTAATGTCCTTTGTGTGTTAAGCGGTGAGATTGTGTAACGCATTTACACGTATATAGAATTTTTTTTTTTTTTTTTTAATAACATTTATTTGGCTGATGCTTTTATCCAAAGAGACTTACTCTCTATGGCTCAATTAGAAAGTTAAGCATCTTGCTCAAAAACCCAACAACTTGGCAGTGCTGGGCCAATCACAGCATACCAATGTCTGATGAGTCAACAAAACCACTCACAAGTTTACAAGACATCAGGAAGTTGTCTTTAGCCCATGCAATTGGATGTCCTGCGTACAGGTAGCTCTACAATAAAACTACCTGTCGGAATTGGCTTTGGGAGTCCTGGAGCTTTGGTGGTTTTGGAGGTTTTTCCACACTTCCTGCTTGTTGCCGTGATCTGGGCGAAGCAACTCGAGAAGTGGAGCCACTGGTGGTCTGGAAAAAAAAAAAATCGCAAGGGAAACAAATCAGGGATGAGCTGAAGGAGAATGGAAAGAGTGAGAGCAGCAATTTATGGGATTTCAGAGACCCAGGAAAGTACAGCCAGCATGCTGAAGCGAACCAACCTCACATCATGCACAATCAAGTGATCGATCATAAAGATCAAAGGAAATCAGTTGGATAGGGAATACCATCACCGTGTCAAAAAGTGAAGTAGTAAAGACAAGAACAGCAACCCATCAAGACTCCACAAATCATAACAAATCAAACACAGGACTGAACAAAGAGGGTTCCCCGCTGTGAATCCACCCCACAGGCACCTACGAAACACATTCACATTGGATTAAAGTCAGTGGTTAGAACGACAGAATCTCAGAGGCAAACCCAAAGCACCGAGAGTCAGGCGAGAGTAGCTGAATGGAGAGACCTGTTTAGTGCTGCCGGAGCAAAGTGAGCTGGAGGAAGAAGGCCGAGGAACGCATTGCACTTTGGACTTCTTCCTCTGAGGAGGCTTCTGAGGCTTTGGCCCTAGAGGAGCTGGTTTCTTTGAAGGACTGCTTTCGGCCTGCACCGTTTGGTTCTCCACAACTCTCTTGACTTTTGGATCTTTACAGGCGGCGTCAGGGGACAGTCCGGGGTCCATGTTTGTGATTGTGGTTTCTAGTTGTTTAATGGTCTCCTCCAGGCTGTCTATGGTTTTGTATGCAGTTTGACAGATCTCATTAGTCCTTCCTGTGGAGTTTTGCTGGGTGGTGGTCTGGGATTCAGATGGTTCACTGGCTGAAGCGTCAGGACTGGTAAAGTCTATATTTGATTTAATCTCAAATCTTTTGGCTTCTCTTGCTTCCTTCAATGTGCCATCTGGTTCCTCCTCATCTTCATAAACCACCACCTGCAATGTCTTTTTGCCTGTTTTTGTACCAGTACGAAGGGCCTGGCCGATAGCTGCCAGTTGCTTCTTGGGGAACTTGAACTTAAACTTCTTTTTAGCTTCTTGCTTGGCGTCACCGGGGAGGTCTACTTGGGACACATGCTCTGCCACTGCAGAAGAGCACTCACTGAGGTTCTGCTGTTGACCAGGCACTTGGAGATGATTACCACTACCAGTGCGCTCTGATTTACTGCCAGACTTGACCTGATCATCAACTGTATCAGTGGCCTCCTCTTCTTCTTTGATCTCCTCAGTATGCTCGATGATGCGCTCCTTTGAGAGCGTCCTGTCCAGCTCTTCCTCGCACTCGAAGATGGTGGAGAGACGCTTGTAGGCCTGTCGGATGTCCATGGGCTCATCAAAGACGATGATGACTGGTTTCTTGCTGAACTCACCGTCCTCTGGGACGGACACAGTCTCGTCCGTTCCTACTTTAACGGTTTCAACATCTTGTTCCTTGGAGCTCACCAGCTGCTGGTATTCCCCAGTGGACAGAGCCTGCACTCTGGTTTTGGTGATCATGAAGGCGATGTTGTCAGATGGAGGAGGAGCCCCCTCTGCAGGAAGGTCAGGGCTCAAGCTCGTCTCCTCACTGTACCCAGTTCGACCCCTAGATGATCTCATTACCACCTGCTGCTTGTCTTCCTGGTACCTGGTTTCTTCTGATAGCACCAATGTTTCTGGTCGCCCCAGTGATTTAGCCACCTGAACCTCGGATGCATTGCTGGATGGTTTCTCAGAGGCATGAATGAGATTTTCAGAAGAAACCAACACTTCTTTCTCTGGCTTACTGGTGATGCTCTCAGATGACTCTTTTGGAATCTTTGCTTCATCTTTGTCACCGCTGATGTCCTTCTGAGATTCTGGAAGACTTGCATACATCTTCTGAGTGTCAGTTGACACCTTCAAGCTTTCTTCTACTGATTTAGGGGAATCTAAAGTCAAGTCAGATGGCGTTAGTACGTTCGGCTGTTGGGTAAAATCAGGAGAATTCGGATGCGCCACCTTAGACGAGGAAACGACTCCTTCCCTGGGCTCGTTTTGGACTTCAGATCCTCCAAGTGGATTGTCGCTGGGTGTTTTTGCCGTGCCAGTGATGTAATATATGACCTGATGATAAACAGACAGAGATTTTTAATGCAATGCAACTCAACTTAAATATACACTGGAAGAAATAATGACAAACTAAGATAAATATTTTACCCCAGATCCAGGTGAAGCATGAGGAGAGTGTTTTCCATCTTCGCAATGAAGAGCTGTGCTCTAACATTTTTTTAAAGACAGAACGAAATGGGTAAAATCTTACATTTATCAACAGATTTTAAAGCCACTCTTTGAGGCAAGCGTGTAATAAAACGATGTTCAGGAGCTTTATCCACATATTCCTGGTAGAAATCATGCAAGCAGCCTGAAAATGAAAGGAGTTTGACGAGGAGATGAGACATTAATGAGTTTTAAATGAATTCAGAGGTGAAATGTGTTCTGTCAGTTGTTCATCAGAAAGTGCAGAAGGTCCTAATGGGAAAGAAATTTGTTAGCATATTCATTTAGCATTCCAGGAAGACCGAGGTGATCAAAATTTTAGATCTAGATGCCATTCCCATGTAATTTTATACACATTATCCTCATGATTCTTCAAACTGAGCGTGCAACTCATGTTTTTCGAGTAGCCTTTAACATAAGGTGGTTTGAGGTGGGATTGTGGAACTGTAAAGCGATGTAACTCTGAAAATGTTTGTTCAAGTTCAAGGATTCTGGAAATCTAGAACCATAAACCATCCAAATAATGCTTAAGGAACTCTTTAAAGGAGCTAAAATCGTCTTGTTCTCAGCTCCTGAAAAAGTTCCTGTGGTGGAAACCTGCTAAATTTAAACTATTACACAAAGTAAAAGTAAAATACCAAAGGGGGGGATTTAGATAGAGACGAGAGACACTTGGGACACCGAAGAAGACAGCAGAGAATAAACGCATCTTTCAAGACACTGTAATCCAGCAAACGTTTAATGCCATTAGATCATTCCTTGGTCTATCGAGCAGCAGATGTGTAAGTGTGAGAGTGGGGTTAGAGACACTGCAGCATACCAATGTATCTCTTGAAGCACTGCAAGCATAGTTAAAGCCAAATCAAGGCTAAGTGTTAGTAATGTTGGTTAAAATGGCGTTAAGGAGTGTTGATACGGGGCATCAGCATTATGATGGCGAACAGCTAGGGGGCGCTAGGCTGAATCTGTTACCTTTGGGTCATACGAGGAGAGCGAGAAGGCCGGCTCCAGCTCTCGGTCTGGGAACACGTGGGTGGTCAGGTCAACAATGTATCTGGGCTCTAAGTCTTTAACCGGACACTTCTCAAACACCTGGAGTAGAGTGTGTGTTAACATTACACACGATTAGTTCTTTCAGAACTGAACAGCATTGATTTTTGTATTTAATTTCATATGTTTACCACACACCGTCCAATCAGAAGGCAGCTACGAAAGTAGGCAGCATTTTTAGCCATTCAGAAGACAATGGCCCTCTGAGAGTCTCCTTATACTGGTCAGAGAAAACTCGGTGTATTTCTGAGCCTACACAAAATGTGTAAAGGTGGCAGGTCTGAGAAGGTTAAATGCAAGGTCAACACCTTGTGCGGGAAATTGTTAGAAAGTCAGCTCACCACTAGAGGTCATTAAACAGCACAGCTGAACAGTTTAAGATGATGCCTGAAGACAGAGTGCTGGTGTCAGCATGGGTGTGACTCACATCAACCAAGTGTGTTTGTTCCAAAACACCTCCACCCCCCATCCGTGTGTTGGACAGGTTGTTTTTATTTCACCTTGCCAATACTGACGTCATACCTTCACTCAGGCTGAGGGTTTACCTGACTAGGTGTGATTGTGTGTACAACTACTCACCTGCAGTTCTGCTATGATCTTATCTTCATCGTCTTCCTCCTCCTCACGTGCATTGATCGGAGGAAGTGTGCGTGGTTTGGGTTTCAACTCTGGACGAACTCGCTGGGGTTTGGACTGGAGAGCCTCCACCTCCTCTCGCTCCTGCTGATAAAACAAACTTTAACACGTCAGTGGTGGTTACACTCACGTGCTCTTATGCTAATTTAACATTTCAAAGCAAAAAGCCATAGAGGAAACACCAGAAGGTTAAAAAAAAACAAACCACTTACGTCTTTATGCTTATGTGAAACTTAAGGTATGAATGAAAGTGTGCTGAAAATTTTTTTTTGCAATGTTGAGTATACCGCTGTACTGAGTAGCACCAACGTGGTGAATATTTTACTAAACACTGCTGTAACCAGTAAAGCTTACATTTAAATGTGCAAATGTTTGTGCACCCACATTGCACGTATGACTAATCTTTCAGTTGAATAAGTCTGTAAATTACAAAAACACCTCCTTACACACATTGTTACAGATCCTGCTGTTATAGACAATTAATTATGACACCTTCTGACGAATCAGAATCCAGAATTCAGCAGCGCTGTGGGATCAAACAGTTTAACTAATAGACTAATGGTTCCAAACGGCACAGACAGTTTTACTTATGACAGATTGAGTGTGAGGAAATCTTGCATTAAGTACCTTCTTTGCTCGGGTTACGTCCCAAACTGCATAAGAATATATTACAGCAGGTGGTTTCAGACGTAGCCCATGAGAGTGTGTGATGTATTTTTGGAAATTCGTTCACCGTTTGTGAAATGCTTGGAATACACGTAAATGCCCATGACAGATTAGTGCCTGAGGGACAGTGTAAACCTCTTAAACAACATTCATGCTTGGGTTAGTCTGAGAAGTGTCTGGGAATGTGACTAAAAGAGGTTTCTCTCTCTCTCTCTCTCTCTCTCACACACACACACACACACCTGAGGTGGGGCAGGGTCCTTGCGAGTGGTGTAGATGACCTCCCCGGAGCGTCCGGTCGTCAGTCCCGTCGCTGCGAGGTGGAGTCGGCGGGGAGGGGCGGGGGGTGGAGATTTGTTTGTTGCTGCCTCCTGATTGGGCGTTGCTCGGTCCACACTGGCTCTGTGAGGCTTCTCTATAGGAGGTTTATGAACACACTCCGAGCTGGTTTGGACCAGTTTATCTGCTACTGGTTCAGCTGGAGCGGTGGCCTCTGTTGTGAAACGCACAAACAGAAACAAAAGAACACGTTTCTGGGTGCACGTAGAAGGTGCTAATGGCCGAGCTGGTAAGGAAGGTGCGAGGGCTTATAATCACTCAGCAACACAACATTTTACTAAACATTAGAGAGAGACGTGCATCTAGAAAGTGATCAGTGACCCTATGTATAACATATACATTTAAACAGTGAATAATTCACAATGATGTAAGAAAAGCTGTATTGCAATATTAAAAAAAATACTGCAATAAATATTTTAGCAAGCTATATTGGAACAAAATTACATTTATAATTTATATATCTTTTTGCAATTTTTCACATAAAAGAATGTCCTTGTGTCCTGGCTTAGACATTTAACCACAATATAAAAAATATTTTATATCAAAATTAGCAGTTAATCAAACTTATTTCAGTTAATGTTAAGAAAAATGACTGGACACACCAACTCTTTATTTAACTTAAGCTAAGTTAAGCCTCGCCTCCTCTGTATTATCATTGGTTGCTGGACTCAAACAGGCACAATCATTTCCTCTGGCCACACCTCCTTTAGTAAGATTAATTGGCACACAGGCCACACCCCCTTCACCGAGACTGACAGGCACACAGGCCACACCCCCTTCACCGAGACTGACAGGCAC
>CM075023.1:988641-1003471 GCA_037576675.1 Pangasius sanitwongsei
GGCACACAGGCCACACCCCCTTCACCGAGACTGACAGGCACACAGGCCACACCCCCTTCACCGAGACTGACAGGCACCCACAGTGCCGAAGGAGGCTTATTTAACGTTCGATGAAATTTCACAATACGATTAAAACCAGCCGTGGGACAGACCTGGATGTGGAGAATGAGGAGTGTCCACTTCATCAGGCCGGACATGAGTCGTATGTGAGGCTTTGCTCTTCTCCTGATTGGTCAGCTCCAGGTCAGGTATATTCTTCATCAGGTTGGCTTGAGCCTGCTGTAAAATACGCTCCATGTCTGCTTCTTCCTCGGCCTGTCTCCTGTCCACCGCCTGCAAGGACACACCCACACCCTCAAACCTCAAAATCTCTCGTGTGTGTGTGATAGAAAGGTCCAAAAAGGAAAGAAAAGGAAAAAAGCAAGATTAAAAACAAGGACAGAAAGAAAGGGGAGGAAGGAAGGAAAAGACAGGCAGAGAAAGAAAAACAATGACAGATGATGAAAGAGGAAAAAAAATACACAGAAAGAAAACAAATACAAAAAGTCAGAAAGCGTAAAAGAAACACACACAAAGGAAGAATGAAAATAAAGACAAAGCCAGAAAGACAAAAAAAGAAGAATCTAAAAAAGTAAGAAAAAACAAAGACAAAGAGAAACAGGAAAAAGAAAGAAAGAAAGCAGATGGAAAAAAACAGAAAGAAATACAAAAGGAAAAACAAATAAATAATGAAAGACGTCCAAACATAAACTGGGGCTTAGACACATAAGTGACATGAGGATGGAGGCGCAGTCTGTCAGTAGCTCTCCGCTCCTCACCTCGTCTCTCTCAGCCGTTTCTCTGCAGCTCAGCGGCTCGTCCTGGACGTGATGGACATCACCGGACTCCTCGCGGCTCCTGGAGGTCAGCGCGACCACAGCCGGGGCATCACGGTTGTGACTTGGGATCAGTGCCGAGCTGCAGGATCTCTGCGCCATGATGGGAGAGGAGGAGGAGACGGAGACGAGCTCACAGTGGGCGGGGTTAGAAGAAGAGGTGATAGTAAAGTGGGTGGGGTTTGAGGATAAATGCTGCTGAGTTGTGGCCGAGTCTCGGGCCAGTCTGGGGGAATCGAGTGACTCGGGCTTCATAGAGATCGGGTCAGGGCGGAGGGAGCCTTCTGTAGCACGTCTGCTCAACACACAGAGTATCAGTGTCAGTCACACACACACACACACACACACACACGTCTAGAGTGTGATAAAACATCCTCTCAATCTCCTCTCAAAGGTTAATGGATAAAATAAATAAAAATGCCTAGGAATGGTAGAACAAGCATCACTTTAACACTCTCTACCATGTGATCATGAAACGTGCTATCATAAAATGTAGGTTATTCTGATGTGTGTGTGTGTGTGTGTGTGTGTGTGTATCCTACATCCTGAGGCTGCTGAGAGTCTCAGTCAGGGCTTTGACCCTCTTCAGCATGTTGTCCATCTTCTGAGGTTCCTCCTTCAGGAAGCGCACAGCCTCCACCTCCATCCTCAACACCGCGTGCATCCTTGACTGCAGAGCTGGGAACTCTCCTGATGACGTGTACACACACACACACACACACACACACACACACACACACACACACACACACACACGGGCATGACTATTCAAGCCGACTGAACAAACTTGTTTCTGCTACACGTCGTGCTGCGAAATCAAACCTGACAGAAGAAGAATTGTGACCGTCATGTTAAGTCTGTAGTAACAGTAATGACATTCCTAACAGACCGATGACTTTACACGGTGTGATCACGGCAGCCTTTAAGATCATTACTCGGCCTTTTTAATCTGTTTTCCAGTCTTTTTTTCTCTTTCGGTTAGAAACCAAGTGTTGTTTCTGACCATTTTCGACCAAAGAACCTTTAGTGCATCCTAATAAATCTATTCAAGTGATGCGAACTACATGCTTTTTTAATTTAATATTAGGTAAGTGGAACACACACTGATATTTTATTGCATATTAATGGCATATTTTTGAGTGATGGAGCTCCTGCACAAAATGTATGAAGGTTGGTGGGTCTGAACAGTGGTTCTCGGTTATCCCTGGGATTTAAACTCATATCCTGTTGGTCGCCAGACTCAAACAGTAACCAGTAATCCATCCTTGTCCAAATCTATTTATATTTTTAGTTTTAAGTGCAAACACAACTTGCTGCAGCTCCTTTCCTCCATGCGACTGACCTCTGGATATCCTTGTATCTTAAACCGTTAATCACAAGAACAATCATTTTCAATTTCACTTGCTGTATCATGCGACGCCGCTTACCTTTCAGCGTGGCGAGCTTCTCGCCGACCTTCCTCAGATTAACCGCTCCGTCCTCCACATCCCGCAGCGTGACAGGCCTCTGAGCCTGAGCCGAGCTGGAGTTCCTCTTCAGCTGCTCCACGTGTTTCTCCAGCTCCCTGTAATGATGATGCAGAAGATTAACAGTCCTGCATTAAATACAGGCACATAATGGAGTTGCATGCTGGAGTTCTGCAGGAAATAAAGCTGCTGAATAGCAAAATAAAGCAATACATTAGGCCTGGATTTGCTTAGTATTTTTTTAAAGGCGCACTCAGTTTTTTGCCACATTATCACAATATTTAGCAGGTTTTCTAAAGGTTATAATATGCCGGTAAACATGTTTTACCCTTTTGCTGCATTCATAACACATTTTATTTTTATTTTATTTACCAAAAAAAAAAAAGTCTGATTAAGAGTCGAAACACCAGATGGATATAAATGCATTATTTTGCAACCGGAGTTGACACGTCACATGACAGCTTTAAAATGGCTGAAAAATCATCCAAAGAGAGAAAACTGAGCATTATTTACAGGTTCTCCTGCTTTAGAACACACCATTAGGACATATTCCGCTAATAACAATGATCACATCATATCACTCGTTCTGATATTTTGATTAAATTATTCTGTTGTCTGTTAATCCGGTAGAACATTTCCATTCCAGTCCACTAGGTGGCAGTGTCGCCAATTTAACCACTTTTTAGACCACTTTAGCAAATTTATTAAAAAAAAAAAAGCAACATTAATATAACTACCACAGAAGTGATTTATAAAATGATTTGCTGTAAATTAAGTCAAATAAACCTGTAATGATACCATTTTGCCTTAATACCGCACACGACTTCTGGACAAACAGGACGTAAGTCACCCCCTAGTGGTAGCTGTATTGCATTTACAGAACATTTATTAAAACCTTTTCCCTACATAAAACATGGGTTTTAAACCATAAAAACTTTGATAATTAACTTCCTGTAGATATTTTTTTTTTCCATATATGATGTACGGTACTGTACATGTTTTGATGAAATTCTAATTAGCTAACATCAGCTAGCTAACAAACCACAAACGAACTCATCAGAACAAAACATTCTACACAACTTATGACTAAAATATGAGTGATTATGAAGTAAATGTTGGATTTCAAATACAAAACTATTAACTTGTGCTACATGTTTCTGATAAAAGGCATTATTTCTGGGCGTATTCACATGACACTCCATCGAAAACGAACAACTTCCAGTCTAATGTGTGTAAGAAGCCGTGAAAAGACGTTTACAAATTCAAATTTAAAGTGCAGATTTGACTAACATTGATGTGGGACGTGTGTTTTTAGTCAGTTGGGCACCTAATTGGATTTATATTTAATTTACATGATTACATCTTGGTCTAACCTGGCTTTATATCTCACAGCACAAAGATTTCTCTTTAAAGCTCTGATTCAGTCAAATCCTGATTTCTGCTGGTCTGTAAACCATATTTCTGCACAGTGAACTTATAGGTTATGAACATATGTATTGAGCTTTCATGTTTTTCATGTTTTTTTTCCCAGTAGCTAAGTGGAGATTTATTGCAGTGAGACAGGCAAAGAGTAGAAACCTGTTTGACACGCTTGGAAAGTGTTTACAGTGAGTGAGAGAGAGGGAGGTTTGGGTGTGTAGGACTGAATGGTTCGCTTCAGGTACGAACAACTGCCAGATACTTCAGCCAAACAGCAGCACGGATCAAATCTTCTGAAAAGTGTGCAAGCTTCATCAACCATTTCTTGTTGAAGTCACAGATCAGTGAAGAGAAAAGCTGTCGGTCCTGCATGCATTTGTTTTGTTTGTGAGGCCATATGACTCGTCTACCCACACACACACACACACACACACACACACACGCACAGGTTTCTCATAGCGTGATGTGAGAAAATAATGTGTGTGAGAAAATGATGGCTGTTTGCCTTCAGCTTGGGATGGAGAAGCCTCAGGGGGGAATCTGAGCTCCAGGGCAGAGTGACAAATCCCACTTATTTGATTGTCAAACTCACACAGCTTCTGGTTGCACAATCAAACCGTGTGGTGTGTGTGTGTGTGTGTGTGTGTGTGTGTGTGTGTTCGCGTGTTAGGAACACAACAGCTGGAGCTCTGAACACTCCTGACATAAAGGGATTAAAAAAACATGTGTAATCTTTGATATGGTGAAGTTTTCTGTAAGGAGTTGTTTATTTAACACTTATGGAAGGAGTCTCCAGTGTAACAGTCAGAAGAAAAGCTGTAACTTGAAGTTTTCAGGACAGAGACAGGAGTTGAAGCTTTTTTTTTTTTTTTCTCCCCAGTTTTCTTGGTAACATGCTATGCTTTTTTTTATCTTATTAACTTCAAGAGAGGAAACAGGGTGGCTGGAGAGGAAAAGACTGTTGCTGCGATAACGAAAGTGAGAACAGGAACCTTTTTTCGTGGAAATTCCACAACATTAAGTGTAACTGTAACATGGATAAAACGTACAATACGTCACACTTCTTATTTAAAAAATAAAAATTTGCAATCGTCTGCAAATTGCTGAGGTGCAAGAGGAATAAAACAGTAACTCTGGTTCATCACGCCACTCTGTCACGCAGTATTTTGCTGTAACAGCGTGACACTGAGTGTTACTTACTAAACAGACAATATTTCTAGCTGGGACGTGAACTCTCAACCCTCTGGCCGTGTTAAAACAGTTACAGGTTCTTTGTGGGCTGTTGTTAGTGCTAGCTTCTCACCCCAGCTGGAGCAGCACGCTCTCCTCCATGACCTCGTATCTGTGTCTCTCCTCGTCCACCTCCATCCTCTGCTTCTTCAGAGGTTCTTCCAGCAGCTGCAGCTTCTCACACATTCTCACGGTCAGTTCCTCCTCCGCCTGCTTCAGCATCGTCCTCATCGCCAGCTGGTTCTGCACCTGGATGCGACACACCACAACAGTCAGACACACTGTACACACAGGTTCTCAAACAGAACAAACAGAACAGTTTGGTGGTGATGGAGACGCTCTTGCCTGCGTCTGTCGGATCTGATGGAGCTGCTGGCGGAGGCTGGAGACGTTTCTGCGGAAGGTGGACAGGAGGATGCCGAGAGGCGGGTCTCTGACCGAAAGAGACACAGGAGGCTCGGACTGAAGAGTGGGACTCCTACACACAGCCACGGGGGAGACTCCTGCACAACACACACACACACACACACACACTTAGTGCCTCAAAGCTGTCTGTCTGGTGTTTATATCTATGTGAACTCACTCAGACCAAATTAGATAGAGCATAAAAAAACAAGAACAGTCTGTCTGCTGAGCAGTGGGCGTGGCCTTGTACACGTACATCAACTCAAAGACACGCCCCATAAACGTTAAAAACAAACAAGCAAGCAAACAAACACCACCCTGTATTTCATTTTATCTAGCTGGCTAAAATTCTGAAAATACACGAATGAATGAATGCCAGTGTTTCCTTCTTACTACTTGTGGACTACCATATATGGACTCAAAGACACACATGCATTTACATACGGTCTTTGATACACTCCCACATTCTCATATATGGTCCTCAAGCCATGTTCAACCAGAATACACCTTCATTTCAACTCAAGGACACGCCTACGTTCTCATTTTAGACTTTAAATTCACGCCCACTCAGAGCACACTTATATTCCCATATATGAACTCAATGCCATGCCTATTTTCTCATCTGACCTTCAAGCCACGCCCCTCAGAGAGAACCACAATTTCCGTTTTCGTCTCAAGCCCTAACATCGACTAGTGTACTAACAGCTAACCATGCTAAAGTTAATTAGAAATGTTTTGGAAGAAAATTACATGCTTCTAATACATTTTTAATTAACTAATTATGACTAATGAATATACAGCTGCTCATGAAGAGAATCGATACTAACCGCCACTGTCTGTGTCTGGAGCGAGAGACTCGGAGATCAGTTTCTCACTGAAATCAGAGAAGTTCTGCTGGTCAGTTTTACAATACAATACAATACAAATACCATTTGCACAAATTTTAAAAACACACATTCATTTAATGCTAATTTTTTTGGTCATGATGCTGTTGTGTACCTTGCTGTCTCTTTTCCTCCGCTGGAGTTCGTCCCTTTGAGAAGTGCGTGCTGGACGAGACCAGTGAGGCTGGCTAACTGCTGCTCCATCGCCTTCATGCGCTTGCTGAAGGAAAAGTAAACCGCACGTAAAAATTTAACAACATTTACCACAGCTAATCCAATGCAATCCTAATAATCCTCTTCACTGTGGCTCTGAGCGGATAGCAATGATTTATTTACCACAAATTCACCCCGGACACTAAATGTGCATGTTTAAATCATCACAGATTCATAAAATACAAGCATAAGCTAGCTAATGACTAAGTGTAATGCTTAATCTAGGTAGCTCATAGCCATTTTATCTTCAGTATAGACAACAAACACAGTGATTGTGGAATTGACACAAAACTGATAAAAACACCAACATTTTCCTCAGACGTGTGGGAAAATGATTAAGAAAAATCTCTGTATAACTAAAATTACAAGCAACTTTTTTTTTTAGCTACAGCCGCTCATGACTTTGACGTCTTGACACTGTGAACATACATATTAAAAGTGAACACACTATATTTACGTAAACACTACCGGGGTTGTCAAATATGTTTAAATGTGCATTTGAATTTCAGTTACTTAAAATATTTATATAACACTCTAACAACAATACTCAAATGTGGAATTTCACCTTTGTATACGTAAATATTATGTAAATTAGACTAGTATTCAAATAGCTAAATTATGTCTGACCATTAATGATCATCCAAATCACTTTTGATGTACAGCTCCACCCCAAATCTTTAAGCCACGCCCCCTATCTGAGTCTGATGACGGTGTGAGTGACACCAAACTACGTTTAAACTGAATTCAGGCTAATTCTTGGCCGAACTCTTCCTCAGAAGTACCGATGAGACAGCAGAGTGGTATTTTCACCGATGTGGTTTGGTTTGATGTGGGTGAAGAAAACATTATCTTTCATTTCAAGCCCTGAAAAAAGACAAACGCAAACTTCCACGTCTTCTGTCACTATGTTGAAATATCTGAATGATGCTCCGCAGCTGAACTGCGTTTTCACGTTTTCATCATTTCCAAACTTACACAGACCCAAAACTGTGTCTGTAGTTGTTGACAGCGCAAATAAAACATGCTTACACAACACCACTGTCTCTTCTTACAAGGTCTTGAAGTAGCGAAATGTGAACCGAGCCTCACCTCTGAGGATCTGCTGATGATACGAGCCCCTGGAACGGTCTTTCTCCGTGCAAATCTGCGTACGTGTGGGGCGCCATGTTCCCTCTGGCCCTCGCTGCCACCTCCAGCGTCCCGTCGCTCTCTTTCCTGTAAGATCTCCGCAGGGACGACGTCCTCTCCACCATCATGTGTGGGTTCTGTCCCGGGTGGATGTCAATCATCCTGACCTCGTTGACCCTTTGAGGCGAAGGGGGCGGAGTTTTCTGATTTTTCGGGCTCAGCGGGCCGTGCTGGTTGTCGCTGTACTTGCGAGATTTTTGCCTGTAAAGGGAGTGATGGTGGAACACGGAGCCGTCGGGGCCGTCGGACATGCTCAGGCGTGCCTCGGGAAACCCGTACGGGTCCAAGTCCTCGTCCGGTTTGACGTCCCGCCGCTCGAGGATGGCGCTGGAACATGGCGTACTGGACACGCGCTCTCGGGGAAGAGTGGCGCCGGCTGGCATGGTGCGAGAGTTGTAGGAGAACCGCGATGGTGACGAGGGAACGGATCGAGCCATTGGTGGAGACAGAGAACCCTGGAGCCCCTGGATAGGATTTTGGGGCGCAGGAAGTGTGGGACCCATCGACTGTCCACCCGCCTGCTGCTGTCTGGAGCTGTAAAGCCTCTCACGAGAAATCTGAGAAGAAGATGAATGAAATTTGTTGTGTTTAATTTTAGCAGCAGCTATTCCACTGTTTCAGACCATGTTTTTAGATTTTATACCAGCATTTTATAATAAACAAACTGTTTATAGCAAATTCAGATTGTTCGGCTCGGCCTGTCATACGGGACTGAAAGTGTGTTTACCTTCATTTGCATTTGTTTACCGGAGAGAGAGATTTGCACGCAACAGGAAACACGTGTGTGCCGCAGACGATACACACCACCACACTGGAGGATTAACTTGTCTATGGGAAACAACGAGCATCAATGCGCCGAGTTTTGGTGGAATTAAAGAGGAATTTAGTCTGAAAAGCGGCCCGTCCTCATCGCAGGCATTTTGTTCTGATGAAGATGAAAAGAATGAAACTGTTTCTTGTCTGAACGACTCCCTATTCACATTAATAACCAGGTTTAGAAGCAGAATAGTATCCGGCTCCTGTGTTGTTGTGATTACGGCTGAAAATAGAGATGGAAACAAAGGGCTGAGTGCGGCACAACAGCGGCTCTGCCCGAACCTGTCGGAGCCGAGTGAGACGCAGAGCGCCTGCAGGACAATCCGAGCTCAGCGTAAAACCCGGCCTGTCTCTCATCACCTTCACCATTAGAGATCTCAGCATGTGTCTGTTCATGCACACAACCTCAGACTACCTCACATCACATCACTGCAGTTAGTGACGCAGCACAAACGCTGCAGTGAAGACCTCGGGGAGTCCTCGGGTTAACATCCTCCTGCGCTAACCGAGCTGGGAGACGTCACGGGGCACAAACCCTGCGAATAAAACCCCCTAGTGCTGCAGAAGAGTCATCCCAAATAAACCTTTATAAACCTTTACAATGAAATCGATTTCATTTTCTCTACTTTTATTTGTATCATTGACATTTTATGAACATTTTAAAATTTTTCATTAAATGTTTTTTTCCCCCTGAACTCACTGTTTTATCCAATTTGTTTACTATTTTATCTGGAGCACTTATTTATTTTTAATGCTTCACTTTATTATTAGTTTCAGAATGATTTATCTTTTTATGTTCAGGATTTCTTTTACATTTTATTTGCTCTATTTCCTTATGGTTCTTTCCTTACTCTGTTCTTTTAAAAACATGTTAAACATTTAGAGCTGCATTTTAATGTATAAAATTTATTGTTGTTGTTGTTAATAATAATAATAATAATAATAATAATAATAGCCAACACAGTGATTTTACAGGAAACTAAAAACCTCATTAGAAAACCTGCTAGAATCTTTTACTGGTATAATATGCAAAAAAAGTAAGAAAAAGGAAATCCATTTTTAAAAAGTCCTTACTGAGGATTTAATTGCCATAAATCTATTTCGTTTTTTTTTTTCCTTTTTTCTTTCCCAGTGCTGTTGTGGGTTAGCTATATGCAAATTAGTTTATGCTAGCTCCACCCACTGGATGTCACAAACAGCACTTCTTTCTTTAGTAAGATCTATTATATTACTTATAAAACAAAAGAAGGGCGAGTCAGTGCAGTGCTTCTAATGCAGAAGAATTACCCATAATCCCCGGGGGAAGGCGTGTTGCAACAGGTGCTTAAACTCTGCTGCACATAAACCACTCGACTAACGGTTCAGGTTTCTCATGAGAACTAGAAACACATAAAAGACGCTTGTAAAACAGTGGGATCATTAACACATCAGCGTGCAGGAGAAGCCGTAGAGTTCATGGAAAAACTCCTGATTCAGTGTTTCGGTTTGTGTCGGACACACAGGAACCTGACTGAAGCTGACTTTGTGCCTTTAACGCCTGGTCCAACCCCCTAAAGAGATTTAATCCACAGCTGAACTGCTGAAAGACGGCCCTGAAACGCTAGAACCAGACAATGAGTCGTTTAATAGCCTCAACGAACAGGTGTGTGACGCTAACAAGCGTGTCGAAGCACGTACACGTTTGTCATTTCGCTCTGAAAATGTAGTGCGGTCTTGTTCTGTGGTAGTGATGGGTGTGGCAGGAATGACACAAAGACAATAAGTGATGACAACACGCCATTTATTCTTCTGTAACACGTTCAGTAGTGATGAGAATTTTGTCTCTTTTCAGCGAGTCACTTCATTTGACTCGGCTCAACAATAGGAGTCGAATCTTTCGACTTCCAAATGACTCATTGCGATTTTTTTCTTAAACCAGACATAGTTCTCATCATCATTCCGGCTAAAGACGAAGCTGATGTTCTCCTTAAAGAAGACTTCAGTCCTAGATGCCTATGTATAGATGTTACTTTTTCTGGAGAACAAAACACAATCCCTGGATGAAAAAAACGTGACGCTGTACAAGTGGGCAAGACGACAAGAAATATCAAAATATCGTCGCATATTCTCACAGTTCACAAATTCACAGATAATACATGCTATCCATCATGATTTAATGAACTTGTCTGAAGTTTGCTAACAGACATAACGTTTCAAACAAACCTATGAGTTTGTCTATTTTTTTATTTTAAGTATTGACAAAGCTGAGGACCTTTTTTTGTCCAATGCTAATCATAATGCTGCTAGCATGACTAAGCATGTTTGCATGGTTTCAGATGTAGCACCTTCCAGGAGTGGCATAATCAATATAATCACAAATTAATGCATATTAATGACCTTAACCAGCACACTAACTCATTATAAATGTATTTGGATTGAATTATGTTAATTTTTAGGTTAGTTAACATTACTAGCTAGCTAGTCATAACATCATTTTCCTCGCTAGCTCACAAGACGTCCCTTCTCAGCATAATATCTCAGTGTTTTATTAGTACAGGACTGTAAATATATACGAAAATGCATTGATATGTTTGACAGCTTAATAACGTTCATATGTCTATTAACGTCAAGAATGCAGCTGCTTGCTAGTTAACATAATGTTCACTTATTTTCTTTGCTAGCTTGAAAGATCTGTTCTTAAGGAAAATCTGACTTTTTGTTGTTAGAACAGAACGTAAAAACAGCTAAATATTACTGTCTTGTCTTCTTTATTTGAATGTGAAGTTAATTTCCACACCACTAAAACTTAAAACTTGGCTTTAGGAGCTGAGATAGAAAGATTTTTAATGTTAGGTTTTAATGTAAAGTCTACCGTAACGTTTGGTGAAGCAGGCCAGCCGTAAATATGCTAACAAACGGGTAAATTACTATAAAGCTAACGTTTCATTTATGCTGTATATCATGAGATCTGTTTTTAAAAAAAGCTTTGAAGTGTTTAATAGACTGTAGAGACGCTTCACTAAGAGTATTTCCTGTAGTTCCTGGTGAAGTACGGCTTTAATGGTAGGTTTGATAACATCAGAATGTAGCAAGCGTGAGCCACACATCACACTGTGTGCGCTCTCATTAGTCAAAGGTCAAAGGGCGTGACCTCGGGGTGAGTCTAACTCACAAACACACTCTTGCAGGATTTCCAGTTAAGGTTTGGGAATAATGGAAGGAAAAACAGAGTCTGATTTGGCACATCATCCCTGTAATATAAAAAACATTTTCAGAGACATGCTGGAAAATTCTCTTAGCCCTTTTGGTTAATCATTTAAAACTGGTCATTACACAGTTTGTTCTTGGCGAATCAGCATCTGGTGTAGTGTCATTCCTCTGTGTTTGTGTGTGATGGTTTCAGACGGAGAGCCAGACACACGCTCACTGTTATTAACTACAATTTGTGGTAACGCTGCGTCCCTAATCGACATCACTGGCGTCTTTTAACTGCCTGAGTATCAGACACGAGAAAAACAGCAGGACCAAAAAACTGCTTTCATTTCATCATGACTTCACCATGTAACATTTCATCCCCGCTGCCGCTGAATCCTGGATTCCGATTGGCCAGAAAGGGTTGATTTTATTCGTTTCTATAGTAACAGCTCATTCACAGGTACGGCAGACGCTGCACTAATTATAAACAGATCAAAAAAAAAATCGTTGATGTGGTGAAGTTTTCTTGAAGTAAGGAGATGTTTATTTAACATATAAGGAAGGAGTCTCCAGTGTCAGAGGTGAAGTTTTTGAAGTTTTCAGACATTTTCAAGAAGTTTACGCTTTGCGGTAACATGACAAACTGCGTTTTTTGACTTCAAGAAAGAGGAAAAAAAGAGAGGCTATTGAGGGAACAACTGTTTATAGCTGCTATAATGTAAGTGAGAACAGGAACTAACTCGTTTCGTGATGTTCCACAACATTAAACGTAACTATAAATGGATAAAAGTATGACTTGGAGACGTGCTGTTGTGTGAAAATAATCAGCTTCACAGTGGTGACAGTAACTCTGCTTCACTGATTAGACTCTGAACTACAGAACCGCTGTCATGGATCTTGCTGATTTCTTCATTTTTTGTTTCTTTAACATTTTTTTCAGCCCTAAAATGAACAAATTAGCTCCGCCCCCCTCTGAAACATAGAAGCTAACACAGCTGTACCTTTCTTAAAAGGCTAAACACGTCATTTTAACGTAAGGGTGGGGTGGGTGGAGAATGGTTTCCAGAGGTTTCTTGTGAGCTGATCTTAAAATCTGAATAATTAATGACCTTCCAATGTTTACCAGAATTTCTCTGCTTTATTTAATGTAAAATGGGCGGGGCCAAAATTGGACAAAACTATCATAAGCCTCACCGTCATAACTCATACCATACACCTTACACCATATTTCCTGCTACTTTATGTCACAACGTTAACGTGTTACCGTTAAGTAAAAAAAAAACAAAAAAAAACAGCTGAACAATCGATGCTAACTTCACGCATTTTTTATAACTAATGCGATAAAAACAATTTTCAGGAAAGTCCTGAATTTATGGGCAGTTGTGCTGAGTGATACGATGATACGAGACGATAAAATGTTCCTGTAAAGCCTTTACACATGGCTTTCATTAGACCACAAATAACGGCAGGTCTGGTTCCAATTACAGCGGCTAATCCGCACCACATGCTAACAGGAATGCTAATGCCACTGTCTGGCCTCCTGGAGCTGTGTGTCGCATTTACTGCTCTTACAGGAAAGGAACAAAAAAATAAGATCGAGATTTACACAAGTTTCCTTCTTACGTTTAAAAAAGGCAGCGTGATGACATCATAAAAAAATAAAAACATATGATATGATCATTCTTTTCCTATCGGCCAAATCGTGTAGAGAACTTACAATAGCGCTGATATAAACATATTAGTACGAATTTGTCTCTTTTTTTTGTGAAAAACACATTGAAGATGGCGGCAGCGTGTTTGGTGAAGCAGTGTAACCTTGGTGTGTGTGTGTGTGTGTGTGAGAATGTTTCACTCACTCTGGCGTCTCCGTTGTTGTTTCTCGAGTTGTGATTAAAGGCCTGATTGGGGTCTTTGTGATAAACCTTCAGGTAGGAGTGCGGCGTGATGTTCCTGCAAACACAAAAACACAGAAAAGGTCGGCGTCCGCGATTCGGAATCAGAATCATTTTCACCGCCGAATGAATCAACAACAACCAACTCACTGATTCGACTGGTATTTTAACACACATGAAGTCATACGGTGTGTGATCAGATGTAACGTCATCTGATCTCTGGCATGATCGCAGCGTGATCGCGTCAGGCCACGCCCACAGGATACATCATCATCATCAAAACGATTAACTAAAACGTAAACCAACGGACGACTCGTCTGAGTCATTAACAGTCAGGGATTCACAGCAGCAGCTTTTAAGCTCAAGTGATCCTTTGCTAGGCCCCACCCCTTGTTTCTACGTTCGACAAGCTTTCAAGCGCTGAAGGTGTTGTTTAAAATGTGACGTATGAATTATCGTAAGAGTCTCTCCAGTGTCAGTTTGGGGAAAAAAAAACCCACTGTTATGGTTCTCTGTATTGCACTTTGATTGTTTTAGCTACACGATAGTAAATTCAACACTTTTGTTGTTTCTCAGTGTTTTTGTCTTTGAGAGAAGTCAGAGTGGCTGGTGAGAGAGCAACTGTTTATAGAGTGATAACAGGAACGTTCCACATTAAATGCAACTATAAATGGATAAAAAGTAGTGCGTGTGCGAGGCTGCGTGCAGACAGCTGGGTGGCTCTCAGGTCCACACCCTCCTCTGCACCGTCCCCTGCGGCTCACACACCAGTCGAACAGGAAAGAGAGAGTGATCCAGCATGTGTGTGTGTGTGTGTGTGTGTGTTGTTGTGAAGAGCTGGGCGTGGCTGTTCAACATTTGAAAGTTACGGGAGCAAACGTGTGTCAACACACACGCCTGAGCCGTCTGTCAAAACACGTCGCTGTTATTTTAACAGGCACGAACAAAAAACATAAACATGCGGATAAATGGCCGATGTTTTTCAGAAAAGTGATTACGCCGAGATCTGCAGGACCGTTTATGCTCAATAATCTGCAGATAATCAGCTGTTTAATGCCTCATTATATCCTATACAGCGTATCAGTACAGTATATAATATAGATGACACGGGTTCCAGCTTTTACTGTAGTCACAAACAGCTTGCACTGACAGCGAGCAATAACACACCCCATGTGCTGCTGTTCTAAGAAAACAATCAACAGCAGGGTGGCGTGATGACGCAGAGATACTGCCACCACTCTGACGCTGATTCTTTTCCTAGAACAGCA
>CM075023.1:1003571-1053993 GCA_037576675.1 Pangasius sanitwongsei
ACAATCAACAGCAGGGTGGCGTGATGACGCAGAGATACTGCCACCACTCTGACGCTGATTCTTTTCCTAGAACAGCACGCCCCCAAGTGTACAACAACTCATACTTTTACATACATATCGGTTTATAGTTACCTTTGATGTGGGACATCCGCAAAAAGTCAGTTCCTGTTGTCACTTACGTTATAGCAGCTATAAACAGTCATACACTCGCCAGCCTCTCTTTTCTCTCTCTTCAAGTTAATGGGACAAAAAAAGTAGCTTGAGCCTCAAAATCTCCTCCCTGCGCTCAGGTTCTCCTCCTGTCTGTGTGTGTGTGTGTGTGTGTGTGTGTGTGTGTGTGTGTGAGGAATTAGCAGTAGGTACGTGCTGATAATCATTTACAAAATATATCACAATATATAACTAACACTATATTGTTACGCATGGACGTTGTTAAAGTTAGGTGTAGAAATAGTAATGTTTGACGAATCGACATTTTAAATTTTTATTAAAAAGTAAACCTACCTGATGTCTGCGAGCTCGTGGTAGACGTTTCTCACGTGGTCCTTCATGTAGATGGCCATGTTGGGCGACTCGAGCATCGCGAGCGTGAGCTGCTGGGGGAAAGCGCTGACGAACAGAGCGCGCACCGTGTCAGCACTCGACACCTCGTTAGGCATGAGGATCTGCTTCGTCTCCTCGCCGTACTGCAGGTACAGAACACCTGGAGAACACCGAGAGAACCCACAGCTGTCTAACTAATCCACACGTGTTACACCGGCGTCAACTCAGCTGACATCGCTAACAACACGATCCGAGCATTCAGAGAGAAAAAGCGTGTGTCTGTACACGGGACGACTCCATGCTGACGATGCTTTTACTGAAAACACACACAAGCAGATCTGTCTCCCATATCGCCATAGCAACAGCTCAAAAATCTTAACCGCTGTGGCGAAACTGTAAATATTGGCACCTTTGTGTTAAACTTATCAAACAATAAATTCCACATCACTGCTTTTGAATTCTGAGTAAGAAAAATTTGTTTTTTTTTTCCCATTAAAAAATAAATAAATAAATAAATATTTGTTTATAAGGTGTGAGCCCAGCATGTCAACATGGACTGTTTTTTTTTTTTTTCTTCCTGTAAATTCATCTGCATGGTAATTTTACAGCTATATTAAATCTAAATAATACTGTACATCTTCAATAAAATACAAAAATATCAAAAGGTCCTAATATAGGAATCTAATAAACTGTGTTTATTATAATTGTGTTCATTTCAGAAGATCTTAAGAAAAGTTAAAATAAGGAGCTGGACTGACTTTAGAGATCTGTAAAGAATTTCAGTGGTGAAAGTAAAATCCAGACCAAACATATGTGGTTAATATCTGTGTTCTTATTTCAGTCTGACTTTCAGTAAAAGCTAAATCCAGCCTCTAATTATCAATTTAAACCACATTTTATTTACTGAAGTGTAAAGAGTGTAAACTGGACTGTGTGTGTGTGTGTGTGTGTGTGTGTGTGTGTGTGTGTGTGTGTGTGTGTGTGAGAGTGTGTGTGTGTGTGTGTGTGTGTGTGTGTGTGTGTGTGTGTGTGTGTGTGTGTGTGTGTGTGTGTGTGTGTGTGAGTGTGAGAGAGAGAGAGAGAGAGAGAGAGAGAGAGAGAGAGAGAGAGGGAGAGAGAGATGGGAATCTTAAACCCCTGCTATTTAAAATCAAAATAAATCCCAGCAGTGCCGTGGCTCTGATTCAGCTCAACAGCACTGGAACAACACCCCGCACCCACACAGCACATGGTACGATCCAAAACTTCGGCTTCTCTTAAACACCAGCTTATTTGTTAGTGCACGCTCAGCCCAACCCTCGGGCTTCTGCTCGCCTCGGTGTTGTGTTTAAAGAGAGACGTAACGGGATACGACTCCAAACGGAGAAATCGCACCAAACTTCCAAACCAAACCGTTTCAACAAGCAGTGGCAGATTTTTAATGTGGAAAAAAAAACACATCACCGCCGCCGCCGCCGCCGCCGCACACCACGGCAAGCAGAAAGCCGTCAGAAAGCAGTCTGGAGAAAATTCTGTGATTCTAAAGTGTATGTAGTAAATTTATATCTTTATTGAATAAAGATTTTCCACCCGATGAGAACGGTCAGATTGGCGGTAGTCAATGATTGGCGGAAGCGTTTCCCTGGCAACGCAAACAATTTGACAACGAAAACAGTGGGAGAAAAAGCGAAAGTGGAAAGTAAAGGTTTATGACACACTTTTTTTTTTCTGCAAGCCAAAAATGTGATGATGCATGCATATTTCTAGAGACGCTCACAAAAACAAGCAAAAGTGAGTTCAGGAATGGGCGATATTATATCCCCGAATTATCACGTCACTGAATCGTCACATCAGTGAATCGTCACGTCAGTGAATCGTCACGTCACCGAATCGTCACGATGCTTGAAGACTTTTCAATGATACTTTTTAAAAAAAATTGAAAACAGTCAATAGTACCAAACAATTCAAATAAAAAATAAACACTATTCACTTACAAAAAGTCTAAAGTATGCTTTAAAAGTGTTCATACTTAGGAAAAAAAAAAGAATATATGAGACAGGAATTAAAAACTGAAATTCATAGATGCATAAAAAAAATCGAGTCCCAATCGATTACATTATACTGAGACAAACAAATGAAGAAAAATATTCCAACTTCGCTATCTGTGAACGCAAAGCGAAATCATCCTGATTAACGGAACGTTTCTCACGATGAAGCTGAAGAATGTTTAAATATCTGAGAGAGGAGGCGGTGATACCCAGCGAGCGCTCCTTGGTGTGGTTGCTGGATTTGACGACGGGGAGGCTGGTGCGAATGCGGCTGCCCCGCGTGAAGGACGTGAGCGCTTCTCCTTCCGACATGACCTCTCTCACACACTCCTGCTCCCCTAAAACACCGTGAGTCCTGATCTGGAACAGAGAAACACACACACACACACACACGTCAGAACATCAGGTTAGATCTTTAAACTATCGTCACTCGTCCCACGCTGTATTTGAGAGTCCACTCACCAACACAAATCACAGGTTTATATTCATGTGCTCATTCTAATACGTTATTGTTTCCATAGTAACAGCTTGCTCACAGGAACGTGTACGGCGTACGCTCCACTGATAAGAAACAGATTTTTAAAAAAATCGCTGATATGGTGAAGTTTTCTTGAAGTAAGGAGACATTTATTTAAACATTGATGGAAGGAGTCTCCAGTGCGAAACACACAGTGCTGTAATTCTTATAGTGCTTTTTTAGTTTTTAAATCTACAACACTAATGAAGTTAATGCTTTTTCATAATGTTAGTGCATTTAAGGTAAATGTCAAATTGTGTGTTTGACTTTTCACTAAATTTTTCCCTACACTTTAAAGTCGGGATCCTGGGAGCTTAAGGAGTTAAACTCGGGACATGACGGGAAATCTCAGAGTCATGTTAAATGCTTTTTTGTGGCTGTAAAGGAGACGAGGAGAACAGAGAGACATGAAGAAAGACAGAAATAGCACAGGACATGTTCATTTCCTCCTCCTGATCTTAAACACACGAGGAAATGCAAAGTGTGTGTGTTTCTGAAACCACAGCGATCATGTGGGGACTTCATCATAAATTATTAAATGTTTAAAGTCCAGTTCATGGAGCCAGCAGCTCTGAGAACGACCACATTTTCCACCTCTGTGTGCGGGAAAGATTCTTCTGGAAGCTCGTCATAACGACTCTGTACGCAAATAACCAAAATTACTATAGTGCAAGACTCCTGCGATTATTATTATTATTATTATTATTACAGTAAGACGTCAGTGAATGAGACTAACACGCACTGAAACATAGGATTCTGATGAAAAAAAGTACGGTTTAATCAAATACAGGATCATAATAATATTGTACATCTGTAAAATGTCGTTGTATAAAAATGAAGAAAGGGTTTTAGAAGGTTTACTGCCCCACACACACACACACACACACACACACACACACACACACACACAAACACACACACACACGCGCGCACAGCAGGCCGCTGGAGGGAATCTCCCTCTTTATTGCATGAAATACAAACTGTCAACACAATTACAGCTCAGTTTTTTCATCTGCTGCGCAATAAAAATGTGATTTGTGTGCAGTGGCAGAGCTGCGATTCACACACACACACACACACACACACACACACACACACACATCATCTCTGCAAATCTGTGACAACAATCAGAATTTAGAGAGATTTACTGAGAGGTCAAGTAAAACCTTTACAAGGATATGCTGACTCCGTGGTTAAGACTTTGGCTTTCTGAACTGAAGGTTGTGAGTTCAAATCCCAGCACCACCACACTGCTACCATTCACCTGGAGCAAGACTTTGTCCTTCAACAGCTGTTTTATCCTCTCTCAATTTTTATTTGGATAAAACTGCCAGACAAATGAGCTACATGTAAATGAGCTAAAAGTAAAAGAGCTATTGAGTATGAATAAAAATCCCCAGAGAACAGCCCAACACAGATCTGCACCGGCTCCAGATCCGGATCTGTTTTACGGAGCTGCACCAAAACAGCTTTAGAAGCAGCTCAGATTAATAAACAATAAGGTCATAATGTCATTTTTTTATATTTCTCCTGGTTTGGAAGTGGTGCAAACTCAGGTCTGGCCTCACAGCCACTTCCTGTATCATTACTCACGAAACCAAATTGTCAAAAATTACGGTTTTGTCAATAGAGCATTTTATTATTATTATTTTTTTACAAAAAGTAATTTTTAAGAGGCAAACATAAAAGCACTCACTTTTTTGGAGTTTCCATGGATGTTCTAATCACGTCTGTTTCTTCAGGGTTCTCCGGTTTCCTCCCGCCTCCCAAAAACTAGGCTAAAATTCCCCCTTGGTGTGAATGAGTGCGTGAATGAGTGCGTGAGTGAGTGTGTGAATGAGTGGGTGAATGAGTGGGTGAATGAGTGTGTGAATGAGTGTGTGAATGAGTGTGTGAATGAGTGTGTGAATGAGTGTGTGTATGGTGTCCTGTGATTGTGGGTGAATTCCCGCCTCATGCTCGGTGTTCCCGGGACAGACTCTGGATTCACCGTAATCATGACCAGAATGAAGTGCTTACTGAAGATGAATGAAGGAATGAATGAATGAATGAATGTTCTTTCAGTGCAGTATTCATGAGGAAAAACACTCCTGCTACTCATCACTGCTGTGGTCATTAGCTGATCGGTAACACTCGTGAGCTAAGCGTTAACACTCTTTACGACTGTTTCCTCACTCTGAGCTCAGGTTAAAGCTTAAATATTGTGATGTGTTTGTTAAGGTTTTTGTTTGTAGCTTGGAAGGGAACCGCATTCTCTACAGACCTAATCAGAATGTCTGTACATCCAGGTGTTCACTTTAATATCAAAATTACCCTCAGCACTATTCAGAATCTCAGACATAATTACAGACTTGCGCTATTCAGAAGCTGCACAGGAGTTACACACGAGTGTGGGGCGGAGTTTAATTAAAACTGAGGCATGTCTCAGTTACACACGATTCTGACCTTGAACTTCCTGTCCAGTGCCACTGTCTGACATGTTTTATGTAACCACAATATGTCATGCTGAAATGTATATTCTGACTGTAAATATACTCACATATACAATATTGGAGGCCAATATTAAATACATCAATATGATCAATATGAGACGCATCTTAATCAGTGACATCTCAAAGAGTGAATTATTTACGAAAGAAATTATAAATGAACTTAAAGTTTCTTTGTAAGCATAGCAGAAGAGTGTTCGGTCAGCTTATCCTTCCAACCATGGACAGGTTTATTTTATCCAATCAGCAAATCAAAATAGTGAATTAAAAGCGTGATATAAATCACCTTTGTCTTGCTCAGACATTATCATTCAGCATTTTTTTGTGTGAGAAAAATCCTACAACTTCGGATGCATAATCTGAATGTGGAGAACAGAAAACTGATTTAAGCGCTGCATAGCCCGACTCTGAATACACGTAACTTTCCCCACATAAATACTGGATCGTCTAACGCACATTATAAAACAAGAAGCTGCTCAAACAGAAGCCACTTGAACTTGAAGTTTATTTTTTTGCACAAATGCTCCGGTGAATGATTCACAACTAAATATCTTCATATCCTGTTTCCTGTGCGTTCCTGTTTGTACTTGTATTGTTGTTTTTATATGTATATGTAGTTAAAAAATATAAAGATGATCTGTCTGCATAGATGAATATTATCTACAGCTTATATTAATAAACAATTCAAACAAAACAGACAAGAGGAAAGTCTCACGCTCGGAGAGCTGAGGAGTCTGACCCTGGTTTTAACAACAGCACTGAACTGTGTTTGCAAATGTACATCATCATTATTTAATTTTTTTCCAGCAGCGTCAGAAAGTTCCAGAAAAGAAAGAGCAGCGTGGTTTAATGGTTTTTTTAGCTTGACTGCTCATACTCGCTGTTATGAGCTGCAGGAATGTGTGAGAGAAAAGCAGCACATTCTTCAAAACCACAATCAAAACACGAGGCGCTGAACTGGTACAGAGTTTACAACACTAACAGCGAGTCTCCTGTTTGCTCAGACCAGTTTCCCAACCTCACACACCTCACAGCCTACACAACCGACCACAAAACCTCCCAGCGCCCACAAACAGCACACAACCAACACACAACCAACACTGCTATTCAACCTACAGTTACAGCAGCAACACAACAGGCACCGGTAATCTGAGCCGGGTTGCCAGGTTTGTACTTTTCACTGTATTGACTTGCAGCCAAGATTTTTTTTTTTTTTACCCCACAGGTTTAGGGTAATTATATTAATTAATTATCCTAGATGGGTTTTGTTAATGTGAACAGTAATTACACGGTCAATTATGCGATTAAAATGTAGTTACTCAAAAAATTATTTCTCATCATTCTTCTTTTAATTCCGAGATTATTATGAGATTTTTAAACCCTTTTTTTTTATATTATCTTGTTTTACTTGTTTTACTGCTTTAAAAGAACAAAATAAAATCCAATAAAATAAGCTTGAAATGAGAAATATCTAGATTAAATACTAAGCTAAATAATTGTATTTTTGTTACATAAAAATCTCAAAATAGATTTTGCATAAATTACTCAGATTAACAGCCGAACAGGTGAAATGGTTTATTAGTAGAAATAAGCAATAACATTATATTATTATAAGAAATATATTTATTATAATAATATTCACTAAAATGAATAAAAATGGACTGCTTTTAGTGCATGAACTGCTTATCGTCAGTGAACTGGTTTAAGTGTCTGGCCATTCTCAAAGTGATATTATTATTATTATTATTATTATTAATAATAATAATAATAATAATAATAATGATACAATTTTAGCATCCAAAACTTTACATTACTATACATTTGGTGATGATGGTCAGGGTCATATCTTTAGGATTTATTGCAGTCCAATTTCTGCAAACAATCCATTTTTGGAAATGGATTTATTTCACCTTGAGGTTTTTTCCCCCCTCACACAGACCTGGCAACCCTAAATCTCCATATTCATGTCGAACATCTCAATAATTTATGTATTTCCTGGCACAAAACCAATTCCACATGAAATACTTCAAACTCAGGCCAGAAGAGCGTGCTGACTGACATTCTGCGATGGTGCCAAAAGTTTTTCCACCCACTGAAAGGAGAGACGATTCCAGTCATTAACATTTCAACACAAAGCCCCGGACATAAAGGCGCTAATGAACACGGCTCGTGCAGGAAGTTCACAGAGAGAGCAGGTTTACCCTGTCAGAGCTTTACAGATGGACAGGATGAAATGACGTGTGCATATGTGCATGTGTGTGTGTGTGTGTGTGTGTGTGTACACTGTAAGCATCTGAGGCGGAGGTGTGTGACAATCATTTACAACTTTATGTAATCTTTATTTCATTCAGAATTCAGTTCCAAGGGCGCCGTCATAGTGTAAAAACATGGAGGACAAAATGACAGCATAGAGTTATGTGGTGTTCCTCAAGGTTCCATTCTGGGTCCATTGTAGTGCTGGGCAATATAACAATATAATATCCATATCGTGATAAACTGTGGCTCAGCACACTTTGCTGAGATATCACAGGTGTCCTGATATTTTAAACTAATAATAATAATAATAATAACTAATAATAATAATTATCTTCCACATACATAAGCGCTGTGATTGACAGGAGATTATGCCCCTCCCATGCAGACAGCATGGACAATTTTGCTTCAGTTTTGAAGACTCTCAGCCACAGAAGGCTGAGGCATCGTCAGGATTCAAACTTGTGATCTCCAGATGATAAAGCTTTGCTCTGGAGCCCCCAAAAATGTCCAGTTTTCCAAAGGATTTCCAGTTTTAATAGACATTAAGTAAGAATATCATCAAACTTCATAGTTTTTTTGTTAAAGGCAAGACTGTTTTGCTTTCGCAGTCATGTATATCATCATACCTACTGCGTATCGTAGAAATGTCTCAAAGTATCGTGATATGTTATGATTGTCATATCACACACCTTTAGCCCACGATTTAGTTCACCAAACAAAAGTGTAAAAAACACGCAGGACATGCAGGTTTGATTCTGCGTCCTTTGTTTTTTTCTTTTTTTTTCTTCTTCAACAAATAATGAAAAGCCGACGAGTTCCATGAAAGTGTAAAAAACATGGAGGACAAAAGAATATTTTTTGTCATGTGGCAATCTGAAATACGATCTCGTGAAAACATAATGAAGGGAAATGTATCCAGTTATTGTAATATACAGAGTTAATATCAGCACACGCCTGAAGCCAGTAAAGCCTGCGCTCCTCAAAAAAACATCCTTGTCAATATTTCACAAAGCAGCGACTAGACGCCTACGGCTAGATTAAGGGTGTAACTCCGGCGTATTGCTGTATTTGGACACCGAACTGGAGCAGAGTTGCGACATGCAGAAACTGCTGCGGAATCAAAATAATTCAGTTCTTGTGCCAGAGGACTGTAATTAAAACGATCTGTGGTGAAGCTTCATTCTAAAGCCAAACATTTTATTCTCATAATGTGGATAATGTTTTATATTGACATTTCCATCAACTCGATGAGTTTCTCAACACAAACGATCTGAACAAACATTTCTGAGCTGGGAATTCTGGGGGACCAAAGAGTCACTGAATACTTTCTTAAAAAAAATTAAAAAAAATAAATAAATAAATTAAAAAACCACACATCTTTACATTTGTATTGTTTGTACATTCAACCGTCATCCGAGGGTTTTAGATCGGCTCTAAGGGCATCACTCATGTGCTCGTAGTCATGTGGTATTCCTCAAGGCTCCATTCTTGGTCCACTGCTTTTTTATTCTTGTTTTGCTTTGCATTATTCTATTTCATTTTTTAAAACTGTTCTTTACTGTATTTTCATTCTTTTTTATCATTTTATTTCTTATAAAAACTCTCTGCAAAGTAGTAGTGGCGTCATGGCCAAAAGTTTGCATCACAGTTTAAATCCTTTAAATCCAATTTCTTGTTGAAAATACAGAAAAAAATACTAAAAAAAAAAAAAAAAAAAAAAAAAAAAAAAAAGTCAAACCACATAAAATTTAGCAAACCAGTCCAACACTGACTGAACACTGCTTTATCATTACTCATTATAAAAATATATATTTTTTCTTTTTTAATAAAAAAATAACTTTTTGCATTGTTTGTCCTACACATAAACACACATCTCAGAAATTAAAAAATATTCGATTTTCATTTGTGAAAGACCAACAAACACATGTAATGCCGCTCCTTTTTTCATACATATTTAACTGTATATATAAATATATAAGAATACATGTAGAATATAGATGCACACCTGTAATTCTGTGGATGTATACGCATCAGTATGTTTTAATAACTGGCTCTGAGCCTCGTTAAAATTGATTATTTAAGCTAATGATTCACAGATAGTGTACTTAGCTTAATTAGCTTTTTCCTCCAGGACAAATAAATTTAGAAGAAGAAGAATAAGAAGAAGAATTTATGAGAAAACTTTTGCCTCTACATCACATCATCACATTAATTTGATTACCGACTGACCAATCACAACACTCCGGAGGTGAAACGTCATTAAAATAGTCGCATAATGGTGCGGAAACTCCAGTAGTATGACTTTCGCTCTGTCGTATCGCATTCTGCGTGCACTGTGTGTTATACGCAGGAGTGGGCGAAATGAAAAAATGTCATATCGCGATATTTCCGGACATTTCTACAAAGTACCATATGATACGTATCACGATACAAAGGTTTCCTAACAAACTGCCAGCAAACAGAAGAGCTGCATTTCAAAGAAACCTTTAAATCATCAAATTAGTGTCTACAAAAATAAATTAAAACAACGGAAAGATTATAATTATTTAAAACAGTAAAAAAAAATCTGCTTCCAGAATTTGTAACTGTTATAAAAAAATTAATAAGATATATCAATACCATAACATCTCAGAATAGTCCATCATGACACAATTTATCACGATATGGACATTATATCGTCATATCTTCATATCAGTCCAGCCCTAGATATACATCATTTTCTCAGGTAAAGGTGTTTCATTCGAGTTTAACTCCTCACACTCTTTATAAAATTACATAACGATGAACCATTAAGTGCTCTTTGACCGTCCCTTTGGAGGAATCATTAAAGGTTTTATGTAGAACCCAACAGCAGGGGATAAGAAGAGGTTCCATACGGAAACCTTTTATGAAGATAAGAACCCTTAATTATCCAAAGAAACCCTTCAAGAACCCTTGAAGAGTGTAAAGACAATTTCCACTGTACTGGACTGATCATCATACCATCTATAAATGTGTGACATGGATAATAATAAATAATAATAATAATAATAATAATAATAATAATAATAATAATTCACATCTGTGTAATGAGAGAGACTCATTAAGGGCGTGTACTGGAATGAGGTAAAACCCAAAGCAGCACAGATAATGTCTTCACTACGTTCCCATGCGCACACTCACTCATCACACACACACACACACACACACACACACATTCCCCTTCTGAAAGGAAAAAAAACAATAGAAACTATCACAGAAATTCTAATGGTTTCCACTGCAAATACCATTACCCACAATCAGCTAACCATTAAAACCATTACCATTACTGGTCCTTAATGGTATCCACTAGATACAACATGCCACCAACAGAAGGCAACAAATTACCAGTAGAGACCCACAGGGACCATTAGAGTTTCCATTAAAACCAATACAATTCCCATTATAACCATTACAAATTATATGAGGGTTTCTATCTTTTTTTTCAGCAGGGTCGCCACACACTCTCACGACACACACACACACACACACACACACGCTGACGGACGCAGGAGGTGCTGTGGTAGATGGTATCTCAGCACAGGTGCTGGTGCGGTACAAGTTTCCTGGCCAGTCATGCGTAACGACACGCTGCAGGAGAGAATAAAAGCCTCGATTGTCCTCGCTGCCAAATTTCACATCCACTCGTCCTGAGGTTTATGGAGCATGACAGGTGGCTCGCTGCGCTGTGTGTGTAATGACTCAGCCTGCAGTGCCTTCATTAAAAACTAGCGTTGAGCAACAGGCTCTGAAAGACTACACCGGTTTGGATGTGGGAGAAACGGAGCAGATGGAGAACGCAGCATTTTTCGAATTTCAGATCAACACAAAAAGGTGTCGGATGTGAATGACGTCAGTCAAAGGCGTTCCAGCTGTGGCGAAATCAGGAACTCATTTTGCGCCACAAGCCATAGCAACATGTGTTAGCATTCAGACACTGTCATTATGTGATACTTAGTCTGTAGGAGACAAAAAGATCCGTGTAGAGACGTCTCAATTAGAGGAAAAGTTCTAAATAAAAATCAGTTCGCAGAAGAACGCTTCCTTATGTCACCTCATTTGGTCTCTTGTGGGAGTTCAGGGATTGCCTCTAATCACAATAAGAAATGCTGGTAGTCAAAATGTTTAGACAAACTCTCTAAAGAAGAACAAAAGAACGAAACAAAAAAGTTACAACTTTCGAACAATAGATTACAAAAGTTACAATACAAATTTTTATCCAATCGGTCGCTTCGAGTCAGCGTTTAATAATAACTTTGTACACAAACTAATCAGTACACTCACTTTCTCACAGTTACCGCAATTATTAATTTTGTTTGTAGCTGTTTCTATCAAACTCTAACAAAGATTTATTGGCAATTTGTTAGCAAACATATACACATACTGTGACATATGTATCTGTATATATACTCATGTATTGTAGAAGTGTCATCAATGTGTTCAAATGGCTCATCGTTTAACAACAGGTAACATTTTTGGTCCTCTAAAGCGAAGCAGTTCACTCTGAAGGCGCTCGTCTGCTTCACTGCACTTTCTAATCACAGCTGGAAGAGGCTTCAGTTCATCTGCGCTGGTCTTGTGCCAGGCCTTTGAAAATCTCGCAAAGGCCAGAATAAATCAAGCCTCCTCAGGCACGCTCTCTGGCTCCAGAGGATATTGGAGGAGGGAAAATAAGGGCATCGCTCCCACGGCTCCGATATCGCTCAGCGCCAAGGGCACGGGGATTTCAGCCAATGAGAAAACACACGCAGTGGCACCGGCGGGTCTGAGCGAGCGGCGGGGGGGTGATGGGGTAGTTCCTCTCACCAGGACACTTTCAGAAATACGGCTCCTCGCCGATATCACAAATATGAAGATTAGCGAAACGAGAGACGTCTGATCAAATCTCACAACTCTTTACTAGCTTTCCTGTCCAAGTGTCGCTATCAGGATCGTAAATCACAAGACCACATTTTGTGAGTACGCTAATTACGTTCCAGCTACAAATTCTGATTTACATCTTTACAGCACTGATGTTGTGATTATAAATCAATTCACACACTTTCACACTACAGTTATTATTACACTGTCAGTGATTAGGTTTCAGTGATATGACAAAAACAGCATATCATACAATACTTGACATTTCTACAATATACAAATATATCATGATATATAGTTCGCTAACAAACAGCCAAGTTACAACTTGCAAAAGTTTTCAAGTTACGACTCGTACGTACGTAAAGTTACGTGAGAATCGTCGATATTAAATTTGCTTAATAAGTTAAAGGATTGTTTTTTAAATCCCACTGCCGCAATTTTTAATCTTGTTTGTAGCCACTTGTGATTTTTTTCCCTAACAAACTTAGTTAGTTCTTTTTCCTAAAATACGAACAAATAAATCCTTTCGGCTAGTAAATGAGGCGGGATTTCAGCTACAAGAACAAATCGACAAACGCTTAAACTCAAATTCTCAAATTCTGTAAAGTGAAAAATCCAAACGATCGTCTTGAGCGATTCCTCGGACCAATCCTTCGGCTCACAACTTCAGCTCCTGTCTACAGTTAGTTCCCATTAACTGTATGACACACAACAATGGAAGAAAAAACTTTAAGTGTGGTTTCATCTTATCCTGTCATATACGACCTCACAAGTGTATAGAGACTTTACGAGGAAAAAAATAAACCTCAGAAGAACGTAGCCGAGATTGTTGGCGTCTCTGGTGAGTGTATGTAGCTAGTACAGTTATCCTGCTTTGCTAATCTAATCTGAGAGCGAAGCTAATACGA
Source organism: Pangasius sanitwongsei (assembly GCA_037576675.1). Classification (NCBI taxonomy): domain Eukaryota; kingdom Metazoa; phylum Chordata; class Actinopteri; order Siluriformes; family Pangasiidae; genus Pangasius; species Pangasius sanitwongsei. Next base: position 1,017,190 of record CM075023.1, read on the forward strand.
AGCCGAACATGTAACATAAACAACTTATACAGATATTTCTATACTTCATACCGCTGGACAGGCCACGCCCACAAGCGATAATAGTAGCATGCCCAGAAGAAACTAGTTACAATTGACACGAGGGATTTTTCACTTGCTAGTGTGAACACACACAGTCATAAATTTACTTTTCAAATATGCCATTCAGGTTTCGCATTTATTTTTAGCATCAACACAACATTGCTGTAATGCACAAAATAGTATATTATCACAGTGTTGTGTTTAAAAACGACTGTGTTGCTAACATATTAAGCGTCAGTTTATGTGGCATGTGACATTCCTTCAAAAAGTGTCCGAAAATGATGTGTTTTAAAACACAGCCTGCTTCTGTCCGAACAAAACAACAGCGTACTGGCGATATTTTGACAACAGCGGTGCGTGCGGTAGTAAATCTGTTTACAGAACATGCGTGCTAAAGAGTGTACGCTTCACTAAACCCATAATTTAGTGAGGGATGAGTATAAACACCATCTACACAATACAACACAACACGACACACAGCACAGTCAGTGCACATCAGCACCATCAGCAGTTGTGATAAACTGCACACTGAGCAGCAAAACACAAGCAGGAAGATAAGATCAGTGAAAAATGAAACAGGAATTCAGCCAATACAAATATTAAACCCGAACAGCCTGAGCTCAAATCAATCGCTCTGTTTACATTTGCGTTTACTTTGTACTTGAATTCCTGCAACATTTATGCAAATTCACACATCTGTTAGTAAAGAAACGCCAGACAGCTCAGGTTTCTATCAGAGGTGACATCTTCCCAATACAATAAACATGATATTTAGATTTGCCGAGGTTTTCCTTAGAGCACAGCTGCTATATTACACATCTAAAGTTCAAATATTTTTGGGTTCAAAGTTAGTAAAGACTAAAAAAAAAAAACAAGGAAAAAAAAAACTAATCACTGATGAGTAACAGTGCAGTTAGTCAGTGTTACTCAGTACTGTGAAACCTGAGATAATGCCAGAAAAATGTACTGTGGTTGCAATTTATTGTGATATCAATAACACACACACACACACACACACACACAGACTCACAACGTTGCTATTGTTGGTCATTTTTTATACAAACCAAAAGCAAAAACACTAATAATACAGTACAATACTGTTACAGTATGTTATACTAATAATATTAATTATTATTATTATTATTATTATTATCATCATACATTTACATTGGTGCATTTTGCAAATGCTTTTGAATCATGTTTCAATTATCCAGCTGGAAAACAACAACAACAACAACAACAACAGTGCAGGAGTGAGCAGAGATATCATGTTCCTTCAATCTTTCCTTTAAAAAGCTGTTTCTGAAAAGTGTCTGGAGGTTTTTAAGCTCATGTCACGTCCTCAACTACTCAGCCAAGTGCCTGATTCCCGGTTTATCCACTTGCACTGCACGCTGTAGTGTGTTTCCTGCTCTAACATCTATTTATCCCAATTAAAGGCTTATTAATTAGAGCTGCGCGTGCTGACTTCAGTGCGCAGTGCACGAGACGTAATGAGAAGTAAAAAAAAAAAAAAAAAGGGGACAAAAAGTAGAATTTGAATGAAAAACGCTGCTGAAAATCACAACTCAGTACCTTACAGAGTGAGATCCGAGTATTCCCAGACTTCACCGCGCTGATGGACGCGTGCACACCGGGGGTCGGCACGCGGAGGGCGGCATGAGCCAACCGAGTCGCGCGCCACAGTCAAGCTCCTGCACGGTTTCCGGTTAGATCCCCCTGTTCGCGGACTTTTCTGTTGTTGTTGTTGTTCAACACACACACTCTCTCACACTCTCACACACTCACACACACGCGTGGGTGTGTGTGTTGAAATGAATCCTTGCTCGGCTCTACCTGTTAAACCTGCCCCTCTACTCCTAACTCCTCCAGTTGAACTGATTCCCTAAAGGAACCGAATCCACGACGGCGAATCGGTTCTTTCTTGTACAATAAACCAACAAAACATACATTAATTTTTTTTAAAAACATACAAAATTACATTAATGAAATACAACAATTACAACAATTCTTCATACACATGTGTAATCTGATTAAGTACTTTAATACGCATGTTTTGCCGCTGCTGTTGTTATTGTTGTTAGCGATTCATTTGAGCGATTCTCTTTAATCGACTCTTATGAATGAGTCAAATCAGCAAATCAAGTCATTTTGGCAAGTATTTATATATTTTTTTGCTCTGCTGCAGGATTAAACTGTAGACATACATTTCTTCATGTCTTTTGTCTTGAAAAAGGAAAAATCAAAACGATTCATTCCACGTAAATGATTTTGTTCGGAAGAGTCGGTTCAGTGTAGTGAGTCGTGACGCAGTAAAAGCGCCGTCTTGTGGCCAAAGCGCGTCATTACAGTGTAAAGTCTGTAGTTCAAATCTGTTCTGCAGCATAGATAACAATGTCAAATGTGTTGTTCCATACTAAATCTTTTCAGTCCTAACTGTAATTTTAAAACACTCACGTACACACACTTTTAATCATTCAGCAAGTAAAATTAATATAAAAACTCTAAAGTACGTCCTGGATGAAAGATTTCAGGCGCATTGGGGTTAATCACGCAGAAAAGATGCACTGGAAATGTCAAGTGGAAATGAACAGCTATAGAAATGTCATCTCCACTAAGTCCATTAAGGGGGAAAATGCTATTAAAGAGACATTACATTGTACACAGTAGCATCACAAGAACAAATTAATTAATGATCTCATTTACAAAAGCTTCAAAACATACTTCAGAGATTTATCCTGTCAATAAAGTGATTGTTTCTGAGTTGGCCACGGCAGTGACGCTAATCACAACTCTGTGCTGAACATTGCACCAGAGGGGAATGAACTCATTTAATTTAGTATAATTAAAAGGAAATGTCATCTCCAGGCAGTTATTCATTAAACATTGAGATGAGCTGTGACTTCTAAATAGCCACAGAACTGCAAAACATAGATAAGGTAAGAAGTAAAACACTCCATGTTGTGCTGTTGGAGTAGAATCGAGAGTGACGGGGTGGTGTGATGAAGCGGGGTTGCTGTTACTGCCCTGAAGTTGATTATTTTCCTCTAACAGCATTATTTTCCCCAAGTCTTTTATTCCTCTAATACCACAAAGAACTTGTATTAAATTTCACACATTTTTATTTACGTGGAGTGTCCGCTGTACACGTCCCTGTGCATGCATAGCATGAGCTATTACTATAGAAACGATAAACCTGTTTAATCCGCGGCTGCACTACTGTCAGAGCTGCTGTTCTAGAAAATTAATCAGCACCTTTTAACCAATCAGAACCCAGAACTCAACAGCACTCGCGCGTAGCTTACGTGATCTCGGAGTCTCTCCTGATGTCCGGCGATGGTCGATGCGTGATGAGGGTATTTCTGCTTCAGGAGCTCCAGAAAGGCCTCTCTCCGCCGCTCTGCGTTCTGCGTCTGCATGGTGAGTGCGTGCTTTCGAGGAAGCGTGCGAGGAGACCAGGGGTTCGATCGGTCACACACGTCCCTGCTGCTCGACTTCCTGTCCAGACTGTCCACATCCTCTGCCGAGCACGGCCTCCGCTCTCTCTTCACCTTCTCTGATGAAGAGATGGAAAAACTCACATGTTGGAAAAGTTGATAACTCTGTATGGGACTTTGTAAACAAATATACGTATACTACAGGTTTAACATATCATATCATATCCATACATAATTTATACGCTCCATCATGTTTGGTGAAATTATACAAGAAATTACACAGGGTTTGTGTGTTTAAACAAAATTGGGACTAGATCTTATTTTAAAGCAAATAATCTGAATTAAAATGGAATTAAATGGAATAAATTTTCAGAATGGCAAACAAAGGGAAAGTGTAAGTGCAGACAGTATATCTATGAAGTATAGAACCTTCTATGTTTTAAGGCATATGTATATTGAAATATGGCGAGGGAAACGGGGACAATGTCCAGGTGCGCCACGGTGTCCTTGTTTCCCAAACAAACACTGAGAAAAAGAAGAGAAATGTCTCCCTTTTCCAACACGCAAAGTTTTTTTGTGTTAGCTTCAGGTCTTTTTGAGATGTAGCTAGTAAAGTTCCTGTGCTTCCTGTCACAGTTGTGTAAACCCATAACATGTTCATGTATATCTCACATCTCACATCAGTCATTTATCATCATTTTCTTTGAAGAATCATTTAAAATGTACATCGGGACTGGAATCCACAATTCATTAGCATGATAAGAAACAAAGCTATGCTAATTTACACCCGAAAAGCACGCTAGTTGTTTGCAGAGACCATGTGCTGGTTCGATATTTGTACAGGTCACAGTGAAGAATCCGAATGGTGTGTTATCATCCGGTCTTTAACAGGTTTCTGCTGAGAGCTGGTCTCATCGCTCGTCTCTGAGGAAGACTTGAAATGACCAGACATTTGTTTGTGCTGCTAATAAGCCATTCCTGAAGAACAAACACTGAATCCCTGCTCATATTCCAGTCCCGGTTCCATAATAAACAACTTGTGAAATAAAAATTCTGAAATAAATTATAACTAGAGCTTTTTTTTTTTTTTTTAACTGTGCATGGATTAGGACAGAAAAAGAAACAAAAAAGAAAGATTCTTTTTTCCACAAATATTATTAGCATTAAACTCATATTATTGATATTATTATTGATCCAAACACAATTTTTTGAGCTAAGTTTTTGAGTTTTTATGAAACTGAATTCTCAGTCAGTCATCAGGAAATCCTGAAAGAATGTGGTTTGGAATTCAGTACATATTAGTCCACTTGCTAATCAGCTAAAAATCAAGCTACATTGTTGAGCTAGCTGTGTTCTGTAAGTAAAGCTTAACTCACGTTTATTTAATACCTTATTGCATAAAATAATTCATTTTATAGAGTGATAGTAGCTAACTAGCTAGCTATTTAGCTATTTATATTTAACTACACCATTGATAACCTCTGTTGAATGCTAGCCTGCTAGCTATAGTTATCTTTTTTTAATAGAACTATGTTTAGCTAATGAAATCTGATGACAGCTTGTCATGGTACCTAGCTAGCTAGCTAATTTATTTTATTTTTTTTATTTAAAAAAAAAAAAAAAAATCTGGTACATGAATACACTGACTTGTGTATGTCCTATCTAGTAAGAACATGTTTGGGACCGAGCCACAGTTCAAGGCCTTGCTAATCTTGCTAATAAAAGCTGAATGACGTCATGGTGATCTGACTTGACCTGTAATTACATTCCCACATGCTCCGAGCCATTGTTTTGTCTGGAAAATACTTCATAAATCCATACACAGAACTTTCCATTAAATCCTGGTTATTAAAAAACAAATGATCCAATGAGTAGAAGTGCTCTTTACTCAGAACGATGTACAGATCACTTCCTGTTATGTTAGCAATGAGCTAATGTATCATATGGAATATATAACAGGTCATAACACAGTTATAGAGTATAACATAATACGTTCCTGGTTTGTAACAACATGGCCGTGTTTTCACCATATTTATGAGATTGATTAGCGGTTGATGCTAAATTAATCACTGTGTAATTTTAGTCATATGGAGCATTTTATTAGTAATTGACCAACACTTCTGAGGTAAATGTTGATGTTCTTGATAATTCTGTCTCGTTTTCACCCTCGCAGTGTCTGTGTAAAAGGCTGAACAGCTACATGCTAGCTAAATAAATTCTTAGCCAAAGTCACTAGCCAGATAATGCTCTGCGTTTATATTTCCTGGTTGCCAAGCAACGGTGTTCTCAAGACTTGAGCTACTTGAACCTGAATCAACTTTTTTCCATGATGGAAATGAAATGATAACTAAATAATAATTCAGTCTTATGCTAAAAAAATGCAACAACATCTTCTTCGAAACAGTGAAAATGTCTGAACTGGTTGATTGGACAACGGTGAAAGTTTTTCCACACAAACAAAAAAAAGTGATTTATATGAATGAATGAATGAATGAATGAATGAAGTGATTATATTATGTAATTAGCTAGCATGCTATGTTTTGATCCATATGCTAGCGCTTTGTATTTGGAGAAGGATGCTGTTACAATCCAGACTTGTTCGATGACATTAGCCGCATTTTTTATTACAGTGACAAACCAGCTTTTTATTAGGCTAATCTAACACTAGCTAGCTAGAACTAACATACTGACACCTTAGCAAAGTCATTGAAATGAACTAACTTTTATCAAGTGTATGTCGCAGCAATAAATGTGCTAATTAGCATAACGTTATTAAATGCACACTCTTCCTTATAAAGGAGCTGCTCCATGCTCGAGACTCTTTTGTACCTCGGTCTTTAGTTACAATAATATCTCAAATTTCACAGCTAATAAACTGTCACTTTTTTACCCAAAGAAATGAAAAGATTTCTTTGCTGTTAGCAGGACACCGTGGTCTTCCGTCATGTACTTTTCCCCATTCTTTAATGAGATGTAAATTCCACCCCGAGCCCATTTTGGATGATAAAAGGAGCTGCATGTTCAGACTCATCCCGATCAGACAGATCTGCTCGGAGACACAGACGGCTGGGAAGTCTTTGTTTTTATGGTGGGAAGTCAGTGTTTATGGTCTTTATTTAGCTCCACTGGAGTCACAAAGTAACGCAGATGTGGGCTGCGGTTCTTGGTGCAAATCTCGGACAGGCTCAGATCATACTCGAATCAGGAAACTCTCTGTGAATGACCTGGAGCTCAGATCCGGAATTCTGACAGGAACCAGACTTCAGATAGCACGCGTTCCTCATCGCTTATCCAAAGTCCGAGTGCAGAGATCCGAGCAAACCACACTCCTTTTCCTCTCACAGCCACATATACTGCTTATATTTATAGAAGGTGTTGATTAATTCTCTATAACAGCAGCTCTGACAGTAGTGCAGGTTTATATTAATGCATTCCATAGTAACAGTTCATTCACAGGGACGTGTACAGCAGAAGCTCCACTAATAATAAAAGGATTTAAAAATGTGTTTATGTAACTTTTATGGAAGGAGTCTCCAGTGTGAGCGCTTTTTAACAGTCAGAGGTAAAGCTGTAACTTTAAGTTTTCTGACATCTTCAGGACAGAGGAGTTTACGCTTTGCACACTTTGTTTCTCGGTAACATGACAATCTAACACTTCCAACGTTTCTCGTTTCACCGACACTCATCAGATTTACTCTGATATCAGAGGATTTAAAATGAGATCATTAAAACAAAAATGCTAAAATGTAAGAGGTTCAGAAATGTTCGCACTGGCGCTGTATATCGCATATCTCACGCCAGACAGATTTATTGCAGTCTCGCTGCACCAGAAGGCTGCTCACTGTTCTTCCAACAGATGTTGAGTATCTGTTTTTATGTATGCTGGTGTAAAATATGGCGTTAAATGTTCTGGTCAAACATCTGGAAGGTTCTGTGAGCACAGCAGCATCATTAACGCTTGTTGAGAGGTCGTAGATGACTGACGACGGAGCAGCTGTTCACATGCTAGTGCTCAGTGAATACGTGATTGTGTTTACTAATGCGCTGGCTAATATTCTCACACACACACAGAGAGAGAGAGAGAGAGATAGTCAGTGAGAGAGAGACAAGGACATAGAGATAAATAGGCAGAAAAAAGAGAGGGAGACAGTGGAGAGAGACAGACAGAGAAAGACAGAGACAGAGATACAGAGAGAGAGAGAGAGAGACAGAGAGGGAGAGAGAGAGAGAAACAGACAGAGCAAGACAAAGAGAGACAGACTAAGAGAAAGAGCGAGAGAGAGAGACAGACTAAGAGAGAGAGCGAGAGAGAGAGAGAGACAGACAGACAGACAGAGACAGACTAAGAGAGAAAGCGAGAGAGAGACAGTCAGAGACAGACTAAGAGAGAGAGAGACAGACTAAGAGAGAAAGAGAGAGAGAGAGAGAGAGAGAGAGAGAGAGAGGCAGTCAGAGACAGACTAAGAGAGAGAGAGAGAGAGACAGACAAGGAGAAATGGCAGTCTGAGAGAATGAGAAAGAGACAGGAGGATAGACAGAGAGACAGACAGAAAGAGAGATATACAGAGAGTGTTAGTAGTTTTAGTGATGCGTTACAGGTGGGTGTGTGTCTCAGCCAATCAGATTCTGAACCCAAATGATCCACTTCATAATGTAATAATTAGCATTAAAAAATGGATTTATTTGATTTATTATGTCTTAATTAGAAGAGATCACACCTCGGCTTGTTTTTAATTAACCATGGGTAATGAAGTAATAAGACATGAACAGGCTGTAATTCGGTGATGATCCTGACTTTGTTCTTTTAGACACCAGCGTTTGGGACACGCCTGTAACAGCAAGTGAACTGAGATGGAGATGTGTGTGTGTGTGTGGGATCTCTGTTAATGTTTTGCTGCAAAAAAAAAAAAAACCTTCTCCATTTTCCTCCCCTGGAAAATCCAGAAGCGTGGTGGAGAAAATCCAGGCATTGTCCTCCTCCAAGCTCATTTTCCAAGTGTGTGAGGTCAAGTGTAGGGGACGATTTCCTCTAAACACACACACGGATGTTTTTAATGAGCTCTCGCATCTCGGCGCCAAACGCAGACCCCTCCGACGAAACCCGAGTACTCAGGAATGGACTGAACTCTCTTTAACGTTTACACAAAAGACACTTACTTATTTCTATAAGAGACTTATATATATATACTTATTATTAGAAAAAAGTAATGTTTCATATCTATACATTCTGATGGACGTCTAGAAATCTGCCTCCAATTAAACCACAAAAAGACTGGACAGTTATCAGATTATATACACATAACTCAGCTAAAATACATGCACCCATGAGAGAGAGAGAGAGAACGAGAGAGAGAGAGAGAGAGAGAGAGAGAGAGAGAGAGAGGGAGACACATGGAGAGAGAGACAGATAGAGAGAGAGACTGGGAGACAGAGAGAGAGACAGAGAGAGAGAGAGAGAGAGAGAGAGGGAGACACATGGAGTGAGAGACAGATAGAGAGAGAGACTGGGAGACAGAGAGAGAGACAGAGAGAGAGAGAGAGAGAGAGAGAGAGGGAGACAGAGAGAGAGACAGAGAGAGACGGAGAGAGAGACAGAGAGAGACAGAGAGAGACAGATAGAAAGAGACACAAAGAAAAAGTTAGAGAGAGAGAGAGGGAGACACATGGAGAGAGAGACAGAGAGAGAGAGACAGATAGAGAGAGAGATAAACAGATAGAGAGAGTGACAGAGAGAGAGAGGGAGACACATGGAGAGAGAGACAGATAGAGAGAGAGAGAATGGGAGAGAGAGACAGAGAGAGAGAGATAGATAATTAGAGAGAGAGATTTTCAGCGAGTATAGCCAGCTGTACTCTAGTCTTAAGAAACATATATTTTCCCCTCTCTTGGCATCATATATTCTATACAAGATGATTTGGAGAACCTGTGTAGAACCCTACATCAGAAAGAGTTCCATGTAGAACCCTTTATTGGAGAATAAGAACCCTTAATGATCCAATGAACCCTAAAGGAACCCTTGAAGAACCTTTTTTTCTGCCTCCACCTCCAGAGCCCTACAAAAATTAATAAATAAAAAAATAATGACAAAGAAAGAATTTAAATAATACTGAATTTTTTAAAACGTCTTTTCTTCTTGCCAGCCATTGCTAGATTTTTGAGCACTGATGGATTTCGTGAGCATTACAGTAACAGGCTAATCAACAAACTAGCATTAAACAGGCTAATCTACAAACTAGCATTAAAGTAAACAGGCTAATTCATGAACTAACATTATGATAAAGAGGCTAATCCACAAACTAGCATTAACAGGCTAACTCATGATCTAGCATTATGATAAAGAGGCTAATCCACAAGCTAGCATTAAATTAAAGAGGCTAACTCATGAACTAGTATTATGATAAAGAGGCTAATCTACAAACTAGCATTAAATTAAAGAGGCTAACTCATGAACTAGCATTATGATAAAGAGGCTAATCTACAAACTAGCATTAAAGTAAACAGGCTAAGTCAAGTACTAGCTTTACAGTAATAATATCATATTTATTATATTTTATCCTTTTGTTGTCGGCCATTTTTTGTGTTGCAAGATTTTTAAACCACTAACGGATTTCTAGCTAAAAATGATCTCATGTTTTTCCGTTTGTGTTTGTGTTAGCCGTGTTTGTGTTAACCGTGTTTGTGTTAGCCGTGTTTGTGTTAGCAACCTTGGCCTTCACTGTAACTTTAACCCTGATTACCTTAAAATAAAGCTTAGCTGGTATTAATTCTTATACACGGACACGGCTGCAGGAGATTAATTACAACTTTAATCATCTCTCATCTTCTGCCAAGCTGCAAAATCTCACCATTAATACTGGAACAAATGCGAGGAGTTAGAGCCAAGTTCTTCTTTCTAATGAGAAACACAGAGAGAGCCAAAGTTTCACTCGAGCATTTAGAACAATCATGTTAAATTTGATCTAATCTCACAGATAAAGAACCGTAACACTTTCATGAATCGCAGCCGAGGCGGAGAAATTGTCATTCCTCATCCTCGTTATAACACCTTGTTAACGCTGGCAGCGGGATTTGGCCTGTAGCTTCATGACTAATCCAGAAAGTCCATTCCTGTTATATCAGATTTAATACTGTATATCGGTGCTGTATTAATTTGACAGAATGCCAATAAATAAATAAATAAATACAGACTCCAGCGCTGGCTCATCCACAGTAAGTCCTCACTCACAACTCCATACATTTTAAATTTCGCTGAAATACTAATTACATCTTTTAAATGACCTGCGATTAAATAATGTCGCTGATTCGCTGGTCTTTCTAGATGTTACGTAATCCTGTTGCAAAGCATCATTTAACACCATGGAGTATTACTGCACCTAGTGGTCAAACATGGGAACTGCAACAAGCGCTAACAGAGGCACACTGGGGCAGGAATCACGATGCCCCGTAGAGCAGCGGACAGGACAGTTAATGACAGGGTTGCCAGATTGGGCTAGTTTAAAAATACTCTGCTTCCTCTGTTTTATAGCAAATAATCAGATGTACAGAACCTTTCTACTGTAAGATATATTGTAAAGATTGGGAAAGGGAAAGGGGGATTATGGAGTGGATAATCTCTCCGTGTGCACCACAGTGACCTTGATCAGAGAAAAAGAAGAATATTGTATCTCCTTTTTTCCAGTGGCTGAATTTGTGGGCTAGTTTCAGGTCTTTTGTGTGGTTTTTGAGGTCTAGATGAGCTGGAAATTTTGCTGAAACCTGGCAACCCTGCTTAATTATATTATGTCCAACATAGCTGAACAAATCTACGTCAAGCTGCCAGACTGTACGCTGGATGACTGCCTCTTATTGGATTACACTAAAAATTCACTAGATGTTAGCCTTTAGCATGAGTGAAGTGTGATAGCCTCTCGACTTGATTGTGATTGATGCTAGGTCGTTATTAATGTTGTTCTCTTCCATCAAAATCTATGGTCATGAGCAGCTGCTGCACATGTACTATTAGCAGTGCCGTACACACACACACACACACACACACACATACACTCCTGTATCAACATGTAAGAAATACATCGTGGCTTTACATTTGCAGCAGAACCAGCCCCAGGACTTTGGTGACATTTCCATCATGCTAGTGGAACTGAAACACGTCTCACAGATCCCCGACTGTTATTTCACTCAGAAAAACTCAGAATCAAGATTTATTTCAGGTGCATGCCACATGACATGAGGAAGAGGCAAAGCAGTAAAGCCTACAGCTTGAAAAAGACGCGATGTCAACATGTAATTAGCAGAAAAATTCCAATCTGTATGTGTTTAAAAATGACACCATTTCCTAAAAATTATTTAGAGCCAAATTTAACACACAGAGTTCAAATGCTCCAAACACGACCCTAAAATATACGCCAACACAAGCACCAATCACTGCCTAAGGCTCTGTTAGTAACCGGATGGTCGTGAGTTCAAATCCCGAGATTTCCAGAGACACCTTTTGGTTTGCGAGCAAAACTTTTAACCCTGAAAAAAGCGTCTGTCAAAAGAATTAATGTGAACGAGTGACCTTCTGAAATCCAACCCTTTTAACCAGAGTTCATTTTCATTTATACCAAGTCTGGATTGTGATTGGTCAGAAAGTGTTGATTAGTTTTCTATAACAGCAGCTCTGACAGTAGTGCAGCTGCAATTCACAGGTTTATATTAATGTGCTCGCTCTAATTTATTATCGTTTCCATAGTAACAGCTCATTCGTTTACTTTAATTGACAAAGCCGGAAACATTTTAATAAGCTGTACATTAGATTTAAAGCATTTATTAATATGTAGCATGGCTTAGGAGTGTAACCCTCTGACTTTAACACCACGCGATACGATTTTAATTCTTAAGGCGGTGATTTGATGTTTGACGATTTGACTGAATTTGTTACGATACAATACGGTTTAATAACTTTGTTCAGAATCTGGGTTAGTCCTACCGTTAATTCATGAACGATGATGGCGTAGAAAGGGATTATTTTAACACTATCAGAGTTAAATCTTGCTAGACTGTTAAATTATTTACAGTTTTCAGTTTAATAATATGAATGATCTTTTACCCATCAGTTGTCTGTCCTTTTTCAATAATAATCAGTTTATAATTGTTGCCTCGATGCATTTCATATCATTACACCGCTAGAATTGCATAGCTACTGCATGTTATGCCTGACTTTTCAGAATATTTGAATACGGAATAGATACTAAACCTCACTCTGCACACCAAGTGTGATCTGTTTAACCTTTCTAAGAGCCTTCATTTTCATTTCTTTAAGCTGTGAGTAGTAACGCATGTCCACACACACACACACACACACACAGAGCATGAAGGCAATGTAACTTCTAACGTAAAATCTGCACACCTTTCCAGAAACAAACAACAATTTCAGACAATGAAACACTTTCAGACAATGTAAACAAACACAGCAGCGATTTCCTGCAGGGCTTTACACCCGTGTGTACCTGTGTGTATTCCACCTGTTGTACTTATTACATCACCATCTAATCGCAATAAAGAACAAAAATGATATATTTTCGCATAAATAAATTTTAGTCTGTAAACACAATTTATTGTAATATTTATTTTTAATATTTATATTTCTATTTAAATATTTTTAATATTTATATCAATATTTTAAAATATTTATAATTATATTTATCGTGTAGTAATATTTAATAAAGTTGATCTTAGCTACTGTCACAAAAAAATATTTTAAACAACAAAAATTCCTTTTTTACACAATAATATATTATATATTATATTTATTAGATTAATTTACAGAGTTTTTGCTACAGAACGTAATTCAGTAACTTATTGTTCTGTGTATATCTTTTCTTTTTTTTTACATCTTCATTGTTGATTAATGGTTGTGTTTTTGCTATTTTGTACTATTTTTCTCAACAGAAAACAGAATTAAATCATTAATAGCACCAAATTATAACAGCTAAAACTTCATAATCGTGACTCGATCAGTGTAAACAAATCGAACAGAAGTTCTTCACTTTCCAGCAGTTATTTTTATCAAAACTTCTCTCTGTTCGTGATAAATTTAATAACTGAAATAAAAAAACTCACCGAGCTGAACGTTCTCTTCTCTTTAAATCACACACGAGGAAAACGTTGTGTCCTGAACACACTCTGCTGCTGAAGTGCACTTCCTAACACACTCTCTAACACACTGAGTGTTTGTTTAAATCTGACCGTGTGTGTGTGTGTGTGTGTGTGTGTGTGTGTGAGATCTGCATTCAGAGGAAGTGCTATTGTGTAGCTAATGGTGTTCCATCTCCTTAAGTGACCTCATCTCCGTTAGAAGATAAAAGGTGTGAGAATCACAGACCGTGTGTGTGTGTGTGTGTGTGTGTGTGTGTGTGTTTGTGTGTGTGTGGGGGGGGGGGCGTGTGTGTGTGGGGTGTGTGTTTGTGTGTGTTTAGGGTCAGAGTTTAGGACTGGGATCTGTTACACAAAGTCATCCTTGAGTAGGGAGTCACCCGCATACCAACGGATTTCCCAAACACACACACACACACACACACACAGTGGGGCTCTAGTTATTTATTATTAGTGTAGATTACTCTCTCTCTCTCTCTGTGTGTGTGTGTGTGTGTGTGTGTGTGCTCCAACTTTTCCAGCACCTGCGCATTGTTTAGAGGAAATGGAAACGTTTACTTAGTGCTGAGAGGAGGAGGTTCAATCACTCACTTCCTCTCTCTCTCTCTCTCTCTCTCTCTCTCCCTGATGAAAAAGAAGAAATCTCAGCTTTTATTCCAGAGGTGTTAGATAAATCTCTACAAAAACAGAGAAAATCTCACAGAGTTAATTTTCTGCCAAAATTTGCAATATTCATAATAACAATAAATAACATCTAATAGCTAGCTAGAATTATTTAATGTTTTTCTTTTTATTCTTTTTACTTTCATTTTCTTCCTCTTCTTTTGTTTGTTTGTTTCTTTCTTTCACACTGTGTTTATTTGTGTGTTTATTTGCAGTTTCTCTTTTGTAAAATAATTTTTGCAATAATTTTTGCACATTTTTTCCAAAGGTGGTCAGTAATATAATCTTCACATTCATTCTGTAAATTCTTACATCCTGATCTTTTTGTTTCTTTTGTTTTTTTGGAACTTTTCTTACTTTGTAAATCCTCTGAAAAAAATAGTTCTTAGTGATTATATAATTTTATTTATATTTAGATCTTTATGTTTAATATTTTGCTTTACATTTGACAACTAAATTAATTCCATACATAAGTTTATACTAAACTGTAATGTAAATAATATTTACGATATTATCAGAATTTCTTTTTTTAAATTAAACAATATTAAGATATACAAACAATATTTTAAATGATTTTTAACATAACATTAATGATAATGATTTTAACATAATATTTTATTTTTCTGATGTTGAGAGGAACCAGAATGTCACTCTGATGCGTTCACTAAAACCTCTAAGCGTGTCATCAAAGCTGTGTGAGAGACGAGAGACGTCCCTGTGCTCGTGTCAGCAGATTGAACTGAAGAAATGCCGCTTCATCATTTTACCCAAACGTCTGCTACACAAACGCACAAATCTACACACATTTCTACATCAGATGAGACGAGCTGGGTGTCTAAAGTGCTTCTTCAGTTTTGTGCTCGCTGTAATGATGACACTGAGTAGCCTTAGCTGGTTACAGACCCACACACACACACACACACACACACACACACAATTTCCAGGAACTAAAGCATGTTAAAGCCAAACATGCTAAAAACAAACAGCTGATCAGGGAATATTTAGCATGAACTTTATTTTTTATAAAATGCTAACTGGCTGTTTTTACACTTAAGGTCTCTGAAGAGACTGTGTGTGTGTGTGTGTGTGTGTGTGTGTGTGTGTGTGTGTTCTGCGCTGCTCTGAAGAAGACCATTCGGGATTCTCCAGGCTTGACAAAGCCGAGCTGATTGATTTAGTTCAGCCGTGTCCTGGAGCGTTGATCTCAGCTCTGCAATGCTGTAACGCTTCACTACACACACACACACACACACACACACACGCCAAGCAGATCCGATTGTCCACTACACAGTGGAGACTCTGGAGTATCACACACACACACACACACATGCTGAGCAGATCGGATTGTCCACTACACAGTGGAGACTCTGGAGTATCACACACACACACACACACATGCCGAGCAGATCGGATTGTCCACTACACAGTGGAGACTCTGGAGTATCGTTTCCATCCATCTCACACACACCTCCTTCAATGAGACTGACACAGAAGATACACCTACTGCACTGAGGTAACAGAGGCCACGCCTACTTCTCTGAGATGAAGACATAGAGGCCACACCTCCTTTGCTGAGACTGACATATCAGGCCCTTTGCTGAGACTCTGGCACAGAAACCATGTCTCTTTCACTGAGCTAACAGAGGCCACACCTCTTTCAGTGACTTAATAGAGGCCACACCTCCTTTAGAGACTTAACAGAGGCCACACCTACTTTAGTAACTTAACAGAGGCCACACCTCTTTCAGTGACTTAACAGAGGCCACACCTCTTTCATTGACTTAAAAGAGGCCACACCCCTTTCAGTGACTTAATAGAGGCCACACCTCCTTTAGAGACTTAACAGAGGCCACACCTCTTTCAGTGACTTAAAAGAGGCCACACCCCTTTCAGTGACTTAAAAGAGGCCACACCCCTTTCAGTGACTTAATAGAGGCCACACCTTCTTTAGAGACTTAACAGAGGCCACACCTCCTTTAGTGACTTACCAGAGGCCACACCTCCTTTAGTGACTTAATAGAAGCCACACCTCTTTCAGTGACTTTACAGAGGCTGCACCTCCTTCAGTGACTTAACAGAGGCCACACTTCCTTTAGTGACTTACCAGAGGCCACACCTCCTTCAGTGACTTAACAGAGGCCACACCTCCTTTAGTGACTTAACAGAGGCCACACCTCCTTTAGTGACTTAACAGAGGCCACACTTCCTTTAGTGACTTATCAGAGGCCACACCTCCTTCAGTGACTTAACAGAGGCCACACCTCTTTCAGTGACTTAACAGAGGCCACACCTCTTTCATTGACTTAACAGAGGCCACACCTCCTTTAATGACTTAACAGAGGCCACACCTCCTTTAGTGACTTAACAGAGGCCACACCTCCTTTAATGACTTAACAGAGGCCACACCTCCTTTAGTAAGTGAGTACAAATGGAAAAAGCAGCCACTCAAATGTCATATATTTATAAAAGTGAATCAAACACAAGGACCTCAAGCGGTGAAAATAAAAAAGTGCAGAAAAACAAAGCTACAATCCTGAAAAAGACGAAACTGTCCCAAGTGTTATGTGATGAAATCACACTGATGTGTCTGAAGCGAGGGGTCATATCTGCTGAATCTTCTCATGAAGGTCATGAAATGTCAGAACATTTTTTTCTTAAACTTGAAAGACCTCTGCGTTGTGAAACACTGTCCGACTGAAACACTGTCTGACTGTCGCTATCTGAAGAGGAAGAGAGGCCGAGGTTCTGCTGAGGCATGAAGAAGCACATGCGTTTTTAGACAACTGTGCACATCATCTTTAACTCTTACACTACTGATAATGTCATGAATTGTTCTTACATTTTATCTTACCCAATATCACAGCACTGTTGAATTCTGGATTCTGATTGGTCAGAAGCTGCATTTTTTGTCTTATTAACTTCCAGACAGAGAAAAAACCGGAAGCCAGTGAAGGAATGACTGTTTTTAGCTGCTGTAACGTCAGTGAGAACAGGAACTCACTTGTTTGTGAACATTCCACAACATTAAATGAAACTATAAACTGATGAAAAAATATGATGTGTAATACGTCTTGTTTAATTTATAGTAATTATAATCGTCGGCTCCTTGAGCTTCAGAAAAAAATCGTTCACCATATCTTCCATGGATTGGAGAAGTAATGCCGGCACAGTGAGGTTAGCGAAACGTGGGTGTCTGTGAGTTCATGTATGTGGAAGGTGGCGGATAGCGCTTTCCTCTGAGTGTGTTACGCTGCCCTGTGACGCAGCATGAGCAGCAGTTTGAAAAGATACGGTATTGGCTTCATGTCTCTTGGAGGAAGCACGGGTTAGCCTTCACCCTATAGAGGAGAGATGGTGGGTGGGGATTGGCCAAGAGTAAATTAGGGAGAAAATGGTGGAGAAATATAAAATATTGTAATTGTTGGCAAGTTGCTGTGGTATAAGTGGAATAGAAAACTTAGGGATGTGCTGTTATAGGAAAATAATCAACTTTGGGGTGCTAACGGTGACGGTTCATCGCACCACCTCGTCACTCAGTATTTTTTTGTAATAGTGGTGTCAACTCTCAGTGAACCAAAATTCAAATTCAATGGATTTGGCGTAAATGGAAAATTGAAAAATAGAAAATAATACTTTTTGTCAAGCCATTCTTTTAGGATTGTTGAGATCATCCTTACAGGTTTGTTCTGCTCACGACAAATCTCAGCCTGAACTCCTACTGACTCAAACACACAGCTCTGTGTGTGTGTGTGTGTGTGTGTGTGTGAGAGAGGATTGCTCATGGCGTGTCCCAGATGGGAGCTGGAGTGGAAGCACTGAGGAGGCAGCATGTTAGAGAGGAGTATGTTGTCTTACTGCTACTGCTCTAAGAGAGAGAGAGAGAGTGTGTGTATGTGTGTGTGTGAAATCAGCTCTTCCTGTGTCTGCAGCAGGTCGATGCAGACACAGGAACAGAACCGGTGTAGTGTGGAACGATTCTTTCACACACACAGTGTTTAGTGTGTTTGAACAGAACCCTGGTGTGTTCTACTCTTCTGTGCGGTTCTCGGTGAGGTGGAGTGAGGTGGATCTCGGTCTGCTTCCGAGTGTATTCTAGTGAGAAAGTGATTCGACTCTGAATCGACTCAGTGCAGGAAGTGAATCAAACATGCCATGTGTTTGGGTTGCAGCAAAAGTGAGCCAAAGGACAAAGCTGTAGCACTGAAGAAATATCGTGTGCTCAGGAGATTTGGACAAACAAAACAACCAAAAAGAGAAAATAAATGCTGGATACAATACACCAAACTTTTTAAACTAGTTATTTATATTATCTTATCATTTATTTAGTGCCGCTCTGTGTTCCCTGTGCTCGGGTAATTTTTGTGATCTCTACACACTTCGTAAATGTTTGTTGTCCTTTTTTCATCACCATATTTCTGACCAATAAATGAAAGAGATTTATGAAGATATTTCACGTTTATGTAATACGTTATCGTTGCTATAGTAACAGATCGTTTACTTGTATGCTGGACGCTCCACTGATAAGAAAACAGATTTAAAAAATGTGTGTAATCATTGATATGTTTTATATATAAGTTTTCCTTGATATGAGTTCTACTCCCAATAAGGAGACGTTTATTTAACATTTACGGAAGGAGACTCCAGTGTCAGCGCTTTGTGTAACTTTAAGTTTTATGACATCTTCAGGACAGAAGAGTTTATATTGACAACATGGCAAGCTACATTTTTCATCTTATCAACTCAATCAACTGCTTATAGCTGCTATAACTAAGTGAGAACAGGAGATAACTTGTTTTGTGGACGTTCCACGGCATTAAATGTAACCAAAAATGTAAAAAAAAAAATGTAACCACTCACACACCCATTCACACACTAAGGACAATTTGGAGATGCCAGTCAGCCTACAACGCAAGTCTTTGGACTGGGGGAGGAAACTGAAGTACCCGGAGGAAACCCCCGAAGCACGAGGAGAACATGCAAACTCCACACACAGGGCAGAGGCGGGAATTCTCGGACATGCTAACCACTAAGCCACCATGCACCCCTATCATTATTATTATCATTATTATTATTATAACTATTATTATTATTACTGGAAGTCTTTATTGTCTGTCGGTACAAGTCTGTGCTCATTTTCACCATTCTTGCCCTGATTGGAAGTTAGATGGTATATTTACTCCTCTAACAGGCTGAAAAGGATGTTTTATGGAAAGCCTCCGTTTCTCCAGTTTTATGTGAAAGAAGGTGTGAAACTATTGCATGTACATTGCTGTAAGATTGCACTCACGGTTTAATGACATTGCTACAACCACTCAGGCAAAATTATGACAAAGCACCAAACTGCTGCATTGCACAAAGACAGCCACAGGAGGTGCATTTTAAAAATAGTGTGCAGTTTATCAAGGCTGAAGCGTCACACTGCCCAGATTTACTGAGCAACACTGCTGAATAATTTTACATCATCTGCAAAATATCTGCTTTAGCATGAAGGGCTCGTGAGGGCTCTGGGGTAATTCTTTTTTCCTCCAGAGAACTCAGGACTGCCGATTTCAGCCTGTGCCTCGGGTTCAGTTCTCCTCCACCACCCAGCTAATCGAGTGTGAGATCACCAGGGGAAAAACTAGTCACACTTGGGAGAGCTATTTAATATTAACCACAAAGTAAAAGTGGTTTTAATTTGGGTGTACCCAGCTGCACATCGCTGGGGTCAAAAACACAGACAGAAAAAGATCAAAAACAGGAAGAGGAGCAGGAACTAGTGCTGTGTCTCAAATGCGAAAATGAACGCCTAGTTAATTAGTGTTCTTTAAAAACGTCCCAAACTTCCTGATAGTTTTTATTTTCAAGTGTGAAATATGTGGTGACACTCTTTGTGCAGACTGCAAGTTTACTGTCAAACGGAAGTGAATAACACCTTGAATAAACATGTACAAAGTTTCAACCTTTAAATAAACATGTGATGGAAGTAAAGTGCAAAAAAAATAGCCGTGTTATGTATGTGGTTAGCATGCTTTTCTCACTAACTGCTAATTATCCAGTTTAGCCCTTAGCTATATGCTTAATGAGCTACAAAAGCTCAAATGTTTGACATTCCCCTTTTTAGCAAATTGTCACAGTTTATACATACTAGCACACAAATAGTATTTAAAGCAGTAACATTCGGGAAACAGAAAGGAAAACGAGGAAAAGAATAAGACTAGAGGTGCTTTTCCAACAGACAGTGTGGTATGGCATGGGATAGTTACTAAAATGAATGCAGAACTGTCTGGACTCAAGTGTGTAATCGTGTTTCCCATCACATGAGAGTACCTGTGAAAGTAGGAGGAGTTTCTCTAGAGGATATCGTGGGGAGATCCGGAGTCTATTCTGGGATTCACCGTGGCTAGGACGCCAGTTCATTCACACACTCATTCACACAATCTAGTGTAGACAATCTGCCTACCTGCGTGCTTTTGGACAGTGGGAGGTAACCTGAGAACCCAGAGAAAATGTTCACGAAAATGTTCATGATATGGATCAGAACCTGTAGTCGATTCAGATTTGACCCTAGCTTTAAAATGGAAGGTAAATTTGTTTGGATTCAAATTCCTGTTACTGTGAGAAACTTCAACTCGGCTCCTTATAGCTGGGAATGTTTGGTCCATAATCCAGTTGTCTTTGCCATTCCTGATCCGATTGTCTCTAAACGCAACCATATATAACCTTGAATCTTTTGCTCTCTAGAGATAGTTCTGCTACAGTTCATTTGGGGATTAATAATGTTCCCTTAAAAGCAGCATATTAATAATATTACTAAATTATCCATGAGGTCAAATGCAGTCCATCTCTATCAGATATTACACAGCTTAGATTTCTACTCCAGATTTGGAAAATATCATGTTTAAAAATAGTCTACTGTTTTCTGCCGAGCTGCCAATCACCCCGCCTCTTTGTGCCGTATGAAACCCCAGAGGTCCTCTGAGTTATAAAGTCACTCAAATGAATTCTGGACCAATTTGGCTTCTAAATGGACCTCATCTGAGCAAGGACAGGCCTTCCTATCTTCTTTAAATAAACCAACTGTCAGGGGTTTTAAGTGTGCAGTAAACAGGCCGGACGTCAGTAGAGAGCTGCCATCCATCAAACACTCGCTTCCTAAAAACATGCACAACTTTCAGGAGCCTTAGAGTCTCAGTTTGGGCCATAAGTGCCATAAAACCAGTTTAACAGGACGAGAGCAGTCATGTAGTGGACAGGAACGTCTGACAAATCTGTACAGAGAAATGTAAATAAAGAGAAATGTCTAAAGAAGACACCTATGTTTATATGATTAATTTGTAGATGTTTTTATTCGGGGCAAATAAAAAAATGCAGATTTTTTGCAGAATTTCAATCCAGACAAGTTACAGATAAAGTCTCTGCTGACATGGTTTCATTTACCGAGAGTACACTCAAGGAAAATCTATCTTTAATTTAATTATATCCTTTTTTTTTTAATGAATACTCACCTTAGACCAGGACAGCTGTAATAATCAGCTCAGTGCTGTGTGTTTATTCAGCCAGTGGGCAGTTTGATCAGCTTGAATGAGATCATGAGCAAGGGAATGTATCCGATCAGCAAAAAGAGTCTGTCGTGCTAATCCCCTCCATACAGACAGGAATCAGGAGACAATACAGACATGTGCTGCCATCAGGGAAGTCATACAATAACAAGGCAGACGAGCCTCAGACAGTCTGCAGTATTTATCCAGCAAAGCAAATAATGCAACAGAAAGACCAGAGGAACCTAAAGCATAGCTTTTTGTACCTACAGAGAATAAATACAGCATGTCTGTGAATGTCTGTTTCAGTCATACAGTCACTGAAATAACTCTTAGTGATGAGACAGAGTGTCTGCTATCATGCAAACATTCATCAGTGAGTGAGTGGATTCTCTGAAATACCTGGCTGATAAGGTGTTCCTCAAAGCTCAATATTTGGTCTGCTGTTGTTTGTATTTTACTTTTTATTAGGGGTGTAATGCAATGACGCTATCTGTATCTGTTTACTGCTCCAAATATCCGTATCTGTATCTGTATTTGAATTTAAACCCGAAGTGGGCGTGGACTAAACCAAAAGATGGGAAAACATTAGTAAAAAAAAAAAAATGCAGATGTAGAAATGTCAGCAGTGTCAATGTGGTGGGTGAATTCTGGCTCTGACAGTTCCTCAAACTCAGCTACATCACTCCAGTTCATAACTGGTCTCAGTTATTTAATTGCAGTTATTATTTTTGTTTGTACCTACCTTCCATATTTATTAACAAATTAATTTGGTTCAATTTTAAAACACCACAACACTGACTAGGCATTTACTAAGGATGAATGAATAAATGCTGTAAAAGCATCACACAGCACTGCACGTTAATGTTGATGAGCGTGGTCTTTCGTTTTCCTGCAAGCTTCATATCTGACAGCTCGCTCATGCCTACAGAAAAGCAAAGACTTCCAGCTTGCTTACTATATGCCTCTAGTCTCAACCAGATGTGAACTTTTTTGGCAAGAAAAAAAAATTAATATCTGTATTTGTACTGAACTTATTCTCTATGGGTCCAAAACTATACATTTTAACGTTGACAATGCTGCTTTTTTCAGTGTTTCTGTCATTTTCAACTCGACTCCTTTAATTGACACCCTGTAGTGGAAACTTCCGACTCTTAATCCCTCATCAGTGCTTTTGTCTCTAGCCCTCTACATCATTTAGCTTCCTTCATAAAAGTGTCAGTGTAAAATTTTCTGATTGACTGACTTTTTCATCACCTGCTCCTGAAACAATATTACACTGGTACTCCAAAATCTTCACACATTCAGATTTAAAATCTTTATAAAGCTCACTCTGACCGACCCTCTGTAGATCTTCCTCTTCAGCCCTGCTGACTATCTCACCATCTCGCCTCTGTATTATTTTTGGCAGCACGTTGATTCTGGAACTGCTTTTCTCTATCAGACAACACAGTTCCACTTTAAAACTCTTTTCATGTGCATTAATGTTCCTAATAGTGGGCCTCATTATCATTTACTATATTTGTGTGTAAATGTTTTCATTGGCCAACCCGAACTAAAAATTCCCACCAGTTTTACAAAAGTGTTGCTGATTTTCTTTTTACACACGTGCGTATGTTGATAAACACCAATCATCTGTACAGTACCAAGCATATTAACAGCGAAACTGATTTACATTTAGCCACGCCTGCATCTCCATAAAAGGCAAAGAGAGCTGAAAAGACAAAATTGCGACTAAATGGTGGAAGAGTGCCTCCTAAACATAGTGTGTTCTAAATCTTCCACTAATGCAGCTCAGCCACTGCAGCGCATCGGCTACCACAGACACACAAACTCTTCTTCCTTTTAAAAGGCACCATTACTTTTGTCCTAATTGTTGATTTCCGGGCAGAGAACCAACCCAGCCACAGGGAGTGTGCTCCCAGTGCCAGTCCCAAGCCCGGATAAAATGGGAGGGTTGCGTCAGGAAGGGCATCCGGCGTACAACCTGTGCCAAGTCAAACAAGCGGAACAATGATCCGCTGTGGCGACCCCTAACGGGAGCAGCTGAAAGAAAAACAACAACTTTTTTCCTAATTGAATGTCTAGTTTTATTTGTCTTCATTTATGGATTTGTTTTGGATCCCTGTCTTTCATAAAACTTTCTTTAAATCTGTGCGTAATTGAATAAATAAAATGTAAAAAATTGAATAAATTTTATTTGTATAGCGCTTTTAACAATGGACATTGTCACAAAGCAGCTTTACAGAAATAAATGGATTCAAAAAATATATTGTAAATATGTGAATTTATCCCTTAATTAGTTAAAATCCCAGTAACTCATCAACAATTATACAGATTGAACCGGATCAAGCGAGGTTCACTTTAGAGAGTCTTGTTAATCATATATAAATAACTTTACACAAACTCAGGAGTGGAAACGTAGGATAGGAACATTTTTCCATGGCCCAATTTTGTATGCATATATTTCAGGTTTTTAAAAAGTGCAATACAAATGCAATACATTATTATTGCGATGAGTGAAGGAATGTCTCGAGTCACTAATTTTAAATTCCTCTGAAAATCCCACATCTATTCAGATGCCTTTCATCCCACAGAAGAGCTCAGTGTAGAATGTATTAAACTTTAAATCTGTTTATTCACTGCATGCCTTTATTATTTATTGTTGATGCTTGATATATCGAATATTCTGGATATCACAACTGAAGCATTTCTTTAAATAATTAGCTTACATTTAACTGCTAACTGCTTTATGCTTTATACTTTGTATTGTTTGATACAATATGCTAAACTGGTAGCCATAGACTTCCTTTACCTGTTAGCAACGTTAGCCTTGTAGCTGAAGAAGAAAAATAAAGACATTTGGGGTCATGTGGCGCACTTTTTCTTTTCAAGCTGTCTATCAGCAATCAATATAGTGTGACTGGGCTTGTGTTATAATTGTGAAGACATTTCACCACTTGTCTGAGGCTCCTCTTTAGTTCTGCTCAGGATGTGACATATACCTCAGCAGTAAAATATATCATTCTGATTTCATTTCAAAGGTCATTATGGTATTTAGCAGGAAGAGCCATCTTGTTTGAGATGATAAGAGCTTTGTGGAAGGTACCAGTCATTACCTGGGTTGGAGATCATCTTCAGGCTCTGCTCCTGAAGCTCCTGCTGTTGGCTCGGTGTGGATCTTAGCAGGTTTCCTTCACTGCCGGCTCTCATCAGCCTCTCGCCCACGATCAGCATCCTCGAGCGATCCCCTTGCGGCTCCTTCCTCGACTGCTTCGCTGGTTTCACCAGACGTGACGAGATCATTTTGCGTTGTGTCGAGGATGTATCTCTTCTCAAGATCAAGATCTCAATATCTCAAGATCTTCTCACCTTCTTCGTCTTTGGCAGCCTAAAGTGAAAGCTGTTTTCTTGTGCACAAGAACTTCATCGTGCTTGCTCAGAAGTTTGCACGAGAAAAGAGCCCACTTCAAACCTGTCCTGTCTAAGCAGTTCCCGAGTCCCGAGACCCTCGCTGCTGTCCCTCACTAATCCCTTCCACACTCAGCACAAACGCTCCCTCTGGCTCTGAGCTCAGGAATCAGAGCCCTCGTACACTCAGCTAGCTGTGTGAGCTGCACATGGATTTAACGAGGCGAGACGATTACCATGGAGTGAGTGAGCGAGACAGCGACAGAGAGAGAGAGAGAGAGAGAGAGAGAGAATAGAGCAAGCATGAGATTTATTCCCTAACTGCATGCGTCATGCTGAGAGGAAAAAAACCTCGAAATGATGGAGGTCCAACAGAAATTGCAGCGTTTACAAAATCAAAGTGAGAAGAAGCAGGAAGCTGGTTAAAATGTCAGGTTTACACACACTCACATCCACAACATCTTCATGAACATGTCTCACCTGCTTACGTCATCCAGCCCCAGATTTTAAAGTTCTTCTGGTATCTTATTTAAAGCACCTCTCTACGTAACCGAACGCATCCGATTCCCATTATATGATTTTATGATCATATACGAATCATTTCAAGGCCTCCTTCGTGAATCCAAAGGGAAATACAGATGATTATTTCTCAAGACTCTGGAACTCAATATCAATGTTTGTCAAACGCTCAGCATCTTTTGTGCACTTTTTGAAAAGGCGGCTAATCATACCTGATTTAGTTTTTACTGATTTGTAGTCATTATTTATTTAAACGTACTGATCAAATCACAGGTTTATATTAATGCGCTCGTTCTAATACGCTATTGTTTCTATAGTAACAGCTCATTCACAGGGACGTGTACAGCAGACGCTCCGCTAATAATAAACAGATTAAAAACATTGATATGGTGAAGTTTTCTGTGAGGAGACGTTTATGTAACATTTATGGAAGGAGTCTCCAGTGTCAGCGCTTTGTAACGGTCAGAGGTGAAGCTGTACCTTTAGGTTTTCTGACATCTTCAGGACAGACGAGTTTTACTCTTTGCAGTTTCTCTGTAAGATGACAAGCTGCGTTTTCTTTTTGGCACAAGAGAGAGAATAGAGAGAGAGACTAGCGAGGGAACGACTGTTTATAGCTGCTATAATGTAACTGACAACAGAAACTAACTTCCACAACATTAAATATAACTATAAACAGATAAAAAGTATGATGTGTCATTCTTTAATAAATAGAAATTGTAACTTTTGGCAAATTGCTGTGGTGTAAGAGGAATAAAACACTTCAGGATGTGCTGTTATAATAAAAATTAACTTATTTACATACGCCAGGAAACTTTCTCAGAAATGTCATTTCACTATAGCTATACTTTAGCTATCTAAGTAGCTAGCGAACATCAACAACGAACAGTTTTTAGTTAACAGTTAATAATCATTATACAAAATGTAAATAACTTAAATCATAATTATGTCATTACAGTATAATTTCATGCCCAAACTTCAGCATTTTTTGCTTATTTAAAAATAATAAAGAGCAATAAAATAGCTTTTGTAAATAATCATGTTTGCAATATTGACTAAAATTATCAGGACAATCATTTTAATCACTATCTCATTAAAAATACTCAGTTTATATTACAGTGTGAATGAGGTTTGACTTAAACCAGTACATCTTATAAATTGTTAATAAGCTTAGTGTATACAGGTGCAACATGTAATTATTTTTAAAGCAGAAAAAAACAAGTCGAATTATTATTAAAAATAAAACTATCAGAACGTGTGTCAGTTTCTGACAGGTTTTTGTTTCTGTCCACAACTTTCTTACCAAAAAAAAAAACAAGTCCTAGCCAGGAATTAATTTCTAATTAATCAATAATTCATTTCTTTATTCATTAATAATAAATGAAATATTAATAATTCATTAATATAATTAATGGTAGCAGCATTGTCTTAAATGCCAACACTTGACAACTCAAAGGATGAATTCCCAAACTCGAGGCCATTCTGTGTAACATCCTGTTCATTACTGAGTTTTTCTCTGCATCATTAAAAACTATTTTTATTACATGCCGTGAGAAGCCTGAGGGAGGGCCGGCTCTCTAATTTGCTCTCTCGTACCCTGGGGATGAAAAATAAATTCTGTGAGCAAATGTGAAAAGGTGACAAATAATCCAAAAATACTACAGCCAGAGGTACAGAGAGACGCAGAGCAACACTCACACGCAGACCGTTACAGAGATCGGCTTCAAAAATACCGTATATTTTACTCAGTTCTCATATCCGGTATCTTTGCGTCCGGGTGAAAACGCCACAGATTTACCCACAGCTATTTGCAAAACTTTTCTAAAATTTTGTGACATTGCAATGCGCTATTTTTATATTTATATATTTATTGTTGCTATTTTTTAGCAGTAGCTACTTAACTTGAATAGCCAAGGTCACTAAGCTGGCCAAAGTTAGGTTAAGTATTATATCGTGTACTTAAAACAAATGTTGGTGCTAGCTGACATTACATTACAACTTTACATTGTGTTTATTGCTCCTTCAGCGTGACATTATACAAAATTAAATGTAACTATAAATGGATAAATATGAATGATGTTCTTTAATTAACAAAAGAAATTGGCAAACTGCTATGGTATAAGAGGAATAAAACATTGCAGGATGTGCTGTTATAGGAAAATGATCAGCTTTGGGGTGGTAACAGTAAGTCTGCTTTGTTACACCACCCCAGTGTTGATTATTTTCCTATGACAGCGTGACACTGAGTGTTTTATTCCATACATAATAGATTTAGGAAAACATAGGTGATGTAAAACAGCATTGATCTCTTTTTTAATTGCTAAACCCTTGTATCTGTTATAAAGCTGTCATGTATTTTAAATGTAAAAACATAATAACTCCACCTTGGGAGCTTCAGCATCTTCACATGTTCAGGTGTCGTATTAAACAAAAAATCCCTCTCAGTAGTATGTTACGCAGATAAATCATTAACCTCCTCCTCTGTTTGTGAGCACAAACTCTGTGGCTCTGCTATTCTGTAATGAACGCCTTCAGCATTAGCGTCTCGAAATATCAGGAGGGTCTTCAGTCTTCTGCCTCTCTGCTGCCGCTGCTCCTGTAGAGCATAAAATCTATCACACGGAACAATAACTGCGGCACTGAGGAAGATATCGCTCCCAAAAGCGCTGTTTTCAGTCATTAGTCTCTCCACAATGGCTCCAAACTCGAACCGCAGCAGAGGAGTGAGAAGACTGATGAGACCACTGATCGTAACATGGATCCTGAGAGCCTGCGCTTTCAGGTCGTGTCTGCTCGGCTTTTTAATGGATTGTGAAAAAACAGGACAAGATCGATCTGCTCGGTGACCATCGCAGGAAGTGTTTACTCACAGGGAGAAATATTTACAGGAATATATGAGGAACGCTTTGGGCCCGTATTTTAACGAGGCTGGGTCAGCACTGATATCATGATATTTACTTAATTAAGAAGATATACATGCAGTTTTATAGCTGTACAGCCCTGTGAGGTTCTGTGCTAATCACCGGGAGGTTGTGAGGTCAATCCCAGGACTGTCAGAGAGCCACAGAAAATTTCCCATAAACTCTCATAAAAACACGAACAAACTGTTAGAGCAGCCTACAAAATCGACAAACTACCGTAACTGCTGGAGTATCATGTCCACCGTTAAAAACACTATCAAGTGGATAAATCACTGTAATTACCGGATTAGTGCATCTACCATAAAAACCCTAGAAAATGGACAAACTACAGTAATTGTTGGAGTAGCGTAAATACACCAACCAACTGTGCAAACTACTGTAACTGCTGGAGTAACACAACTAATGTAAGCACACAAACAAACAGACAAATTACCGTAATTCTTGAAGCAGCATGTCTACCATAATTACGCTAACAAATGGACAAATTACCTTAACTACCTAAGTAGCATGGCCACTGTAAAACAAATGTGCAAACTACCATACTGTTATACAAGAACATGTTTACCATAAAAACCCTAGCAAACAGACACACTGCTATAACTGCTGGAGTAGTGCATCTACCATAAAACATCTAGCAAATGTGCAAACTATCGTATCTGCTGGAGAAGCATGTCCACCATGAACACATGGACAAAGTACCAAAAATGCTGTACAAATGCTGTCAAATGGATGAACTACCGTAACAGCTGGAGTAGCACGTCTACCGTAAAAACCCTAGTAAACCTTTCGCACCCTGCCAAACGAAGATTGCCATAGCTTTGAACTGCAAATGCTTTTACTAAACTCTACAAACCCTGTGGTTGTGGCTGTGGTACCATCGTCCACCAAAATGTAACAGGAACTTTACTGATGAATTTGCGGATTTTTTAGTGAAAACTTTCCCAAACTATGACACTGACATTATTTTTCACTTCATGTAAGCTGTAACCCTAAAACTGCTCAGTCGCAGACTAAATGAAACAACGAAACATGTTTTAACTTTATCTGAGTATCTTTTCCTCCTCTGTTCATCTGTGATGTTCTCTCGTGGCACCTTTTGTTTTGCGCCACAAAGACGCCAGGCTCCATTTCCTGTCGCCGAGAGCGATGCAGTCAGCTGAGGTTGCTTTAGTTTTATTTTTTTATTGTGAATCAGCTAGCACTCCGGGGCAGCGTCTCTGACTTTGGGTCTTCAGGAAATGAGATTTTTGAGCTGTTAATTTAGTTCACCTTTGCTGGGAGCAGAAGGACACGCGAGAGCAAACACACAGATCGGACTAGCCTTTGTATTTGCAAAGTGTGTGTGTGTGTGTGTGTGTGTGAGGAGATGAGTAAGTACAGACTCTAATGCTGCTTATGGGTTATTGATTTTGTCCCTCACTTGGCCACGAGGTCTCACACAGAGGACGTTGAGGAAGAAGAGGCAGTAAGTGTCCTGTAGCTCTTCGACTCTTTCCTCTCCATTAGCCACAGTGCTAAAACTGTCACTTTGTTACCTACAGAGGGGGTAAAATACAGTGTTCATTATGTCCACTGAGGCTGAGGGGCAATAGTTGTGTGTCCTGGTCAGAAGTAGGACGCTCAGAGTCCAGGACTGTGTGCACGGTGCTGTAAATCACATCCATCTAAAGCTAAAATTACCTTTTTTCGTGATACGTTTGCATTTCCTGAAAAAAGTTCTCAACAGTTGATGAGATCCTCGCAGGGTCGACTTTTCACATTTAAACCAAAAACGTGTGTAATCGTTGATATGGTGCAGTTTTCTGTAAGGAGATGTTTATTTCACATTTATGGAAGGAGTCTCCAGTGTCAGCACTTTGTAACAGTCAGGGGTAAAGCTGTAAACCTTAACATGAAAAGCTATGTTGTTTTTGTCTTGTTAACTTCAAGAGACAGACAAAAGCATTAGACTTTTTTATATTTTTGGTAGTTTGTCTATTTGCCAGGGTTTTATGTTAGAGTAGATGTGCTACTCCAGCAGTTTTGGTAATTCGCACCATTGGTTGGTGTATTAAAGGCAGACGTGCTGCTCCAACAGTTTTTCCATTCGATATAGTTTTATGCTATACAGTACACGCTAATCCAGGAGTTACAGTAGTTTGTCCATTTGCTAGAGTTTTTTTTTCTGTAGATGTGCTACTTCAGCACTTACGGTAGTTGGGCAAATTGCTAAGGTGTTAGTTTGTCCATCTACTTGGTTTTTATGGTGGACATGCTAGCCCAACAGTTCTGCTAGTTTGTCTATTTGCTAGAATTTTTCCAAAATACTACACAAACAGTTCTGATAGTTTTTCCATTTGATATGCATTTATGCTAGATGTGCTAATCCAGTAGTTATGGTAGTTTGTCTCTTTGCTAGAGTCTCCAGAGTAGATGTGCTAATCCGACAGTTATGGTAGTTTGTTTGTATGCCAGGGTGTTTACGGTACACGTCCTGCTCCAACAGTTTTGGTAATTTCTTTCTGTTTGCTCCAACAGTTATAATAGTTTAGGGATTTTACATGTTTTTATGCTATACATGCTAGCCCAGCAGTTACAGCAGGAGTTTTTACGGTAGACATGCTACTCCAGGAGTTATGGTAATTTGCCTGTTTGTTCATGTGATTATTATTTTTTTCAGTAGAACATACTGTTGTTTGTTGTCCTTGAACTAATTTGTGTATTTCATATAAAGGTTTTACATATTATACACATAATTATTGGTTATTTGTTAGTGTAAGTGTAAGCCAACACACCATGAGTCACATGTTTACTCTAGATAATCATGATGCTCATATAATTTGGGTAAAATCACCTCCTGAAGTCTGAACCCTGGGAGTTGTGAGATGTTTTAAGTGAACTGCGGTGTAATTATCGGCACTGAGTCTTCCTCACCTGTCCAACACACTCGCATCTCCTCCTTTGATATCCGACTCATTTCAGCCTTCATTAACCTCCACGGCTCTGATCTTCTCTCACACAGACCTGCACAGACGCTCCAGCATGTGGACGAGAGAAAATTAACATAACCTCTGCATTTAATAGCAAGTTTATTTACATTATTCATTTATATTATCATAAAGATGCTCATGGCTCATTAGGGATAGTTTTTTTTTTTTTTTGTTAATCTTCATTAAGAAAACCTGAAATCAAAACCAGCCTTTTTTTTTTACACTGTTAATTTGTGTCCCTGGTCACATCTAAAAGACAAACATTTAGATTTCCATCACTTTGTACTCACCATTTTCATCATTGTGCAGGTTTTATTCTAAGAAGAGTAAAGAAATAAAAATAGTCTGAACTAAATATTTTTTAAAAAAAAATCATTTAATCCTGGAATAAAAAAACAAGCCACTGTAATTAGGTACTAAACCTACAATTCGGGCTCCTTGCCTATTTTTTATACAATACATCTTTTTTTTTGTAATTATAATTTTTTATTATTTAGTTTGTGTTCCTTGGCACCTCTAAAACATTTTTTATTTTCCTTTTTTTTTTTTTAATGAAAATGCAAAGAAATTATTTCACACATAAATATATAAACAAATATTTTTTCCACATGAAAATTTGAATTTGTGATTGAAAATGAAGGAACGAGGGCTTCTGTAAGTTAAATAATATTTCAGGCCACAATATCACACAGATATTATACGTTTGTATACGTTGTATATTTATATTTTTACAGTTTATGTGTAAATAAACTGTAAAGAAAATGGCCATGATAATCAGACCTGGTCCTCCGGCGCCCTCTTGTGACCACATAAAGAAATACATTTATTCTACAAACTGCAGCAAAACTTTGAGATCTGATCACTGCTGAGTCTAATCCACAGTGATTAGTGATCAGATTAGCTTTAAGCTAACTTAATAATAATGAATCAACTTGTTTAGCGGAATAAAGCTTCATTCAATGCTCGTACACTGTGGTGGAACCCTTAAAGGTTCTGTGTAGAACTCAAAGTGGCTGTGTTTCAGAAAAGGTTCACATTTACGAAGTGAAGAACCTCCACACACACACACACACACACACACACAGATCCTCTTAAAGAACCCTTTTTCCACAAGTCATCACATCATATAGTTTTGATTAAATTAATAATATTTAAATGAAAAGTGCTACGTGATCAAGCATCTCAAATAAAACAAAGTATATACTGTATGTTAAAAAAGATTTTTGATATCTGATTATATTTGAGAGTAAATTTGTAAAACAAACAAACAAACAAACAAAAAAACTTTCAGCTGGAATTATCACTAGAATTGAATACAAAAAAAAGGCCATGTTAATTAAGTACATTTTAATAGAGATACTTTTCTACAAATTACAGTATAGTGTCTTAGCTTTATTTATTACTGATATTCATCATTTTCTCAAGTTTCAGTGCCAGTAATGAGCGACTACAGTGATGTGAAGCTAATTGAATTATAAGTTAATCATCTTATTTCACTTCCTCTGCAGTAGAATTAAAGCGTCTCTCCGTAAATCGACCATCTGTCATATTTAATATCAGTCTTCCCTTCTGCCTGTTAATTCATTTCTCAGTTTTATTTGTTCTGCAACTTCTTATTTTGACAAATTTTCTGAAAAGTCCTGTTTTTTTTCTGAAAACTGTACTAAAAAAATTCAAAATGTATTTTAAAAACTTGCATTTATTTATTTATTTTAAAAAGTAAAACTAACTTTGTGTAATTTCAAGTAAAATATACTTGAACTATGCTGTTAAATTCACCTGTGGTTCCTTTCTTTTAAGTAAAATTCCCTTATTTATTTAATTCAAGAGAACTTAAATAATTTATGTAAATCTAAATGAATTTTTTTTATCTTATTATAATAAGATATTAACTGATAACTGGTGTTACATCTCTCTCTCTCTCTCTCTCTCTCTCTCTCTCTCTCAACTACATACACAAACAGAAATCACACTGAGAATTTTTTATGTATTTATTTTTATTAATTTGACTAATCCAAGGCTATACACAGAGACTGATCATACACTATACTGCGAATTTTACTCTACATACAATACTCTACATTTAATACACTGCTGTTATTAACAGATTGAGGTGGACATATGTTAAAAAAAAAAAAAAAGAGAGAGAGAGAGAGAGAGAGAGAGAGAGAGTGTGTATAATTTGGCTCTTTGCCAGTTTCTGTCTGTTTAAAACCCAGACTGGCAGCTTGGTGACCTCATTTCCACACTTATACATGAAGAGGGATTAATGTGATTACTGCTGCGACCATAATCA
Organism: Pangasius sanitwongsei; assembly: GCA_037576675.1. Lineage (NCBI taxonomy): Eukaryota > Metazoa > Chordata > Actinopteri > Siluriformes > Pangasiidae > Pangasius > Pangasius sanitwongsei. The sequence goes on from CM075023.1 coordinate 1,051,120, forward strand.
TGATGAATTAATTAAAAAATATGTAAATTAAAGCACATCTGGGATCCTGAAAAATAAAAAAATCATGTTTAATATAAAATGTATAATAGTTGAAAAGGACTGTATTGTGATGTGGCCAGTAGGGGGCGTCAGGCAGCCTGGAGGAAATACACTATCAAGCCTTAATGTTTGAGGAGTTTGCATATAATTTACACAAATTCCAGAATAAAATATTTGTATTACTATTTCTAATTCCCCAATAAGTTCTACATATGTCTGCTTAAAAATGTCAAGAATAATTTATTATTGCTTTTATTTAATATTTTATTTTTTTAAATATAGTATTTAGCTTATATCTTATTTAAACCCAAAGACTCGACACAAAGAGTCGACTCATTCTCGAACCACTCGATTCACTGATATTGATATTCAGTATTCTTGTATTTATGGCATTTTTAGACGTGTATTTATTTAAAAAATATCTGCCTCGTTAGCTTGACACGTTGAGTGTTAAAAATAATGATCCACCTGCAGTAATAATGTGTCGCTAGAGAATGAGTCGGCTCATATATGTGCGAGTCGGCTCTCAACATTCAACTAAAAGCGCGTATTCAAAGAGCCGACTCATTCGCGAACGACACATCACTACTGCAAATGAATCGTTGTTTTTCCCAGCTAACGAGGCACGTCTTTTCTAAAATAATCGTCTTCAGTGCAAGGACATTAATATGAAAATGAGAGTTAATATACTGTATTATCACTTCAGGACTTTATTTTTTCAGAAGATGAGGTTAAGATGTTAAAGAGTCGGTTGGTGTTGAAGCTTCATTCATTGCTGCTCGATGATGCGTGAATTATTGATCCTGAAAGCTTTGTACACACACTGTTTAACTGTGTTTAACTCCAAAACTAGTGACTAAACCTGATAAAGTGGGTATAAACCTCTCTTAAAGTCCATGTAGTGTAAACAGTCTTGATAAATCAATGAGCTGAGAGAGACTGAGGAGTTGTTTGTGTGAATTAAGGCACCATATTGATGCCCTGAGGACAGACTCTCACACTACAAACTGAGGGATTAGGTGGAGATTATAAAGATTATCCTGTTTAGCCAGACTAATCTATTTTAATAGACTTTTCCTCGTCTGGGAGAAAAAGACACAGATTTGTGGCTCTGAAATGCACAACAGCTCTGAATAAATCAGAACAGATTAGATGATATAAGAACATTAACTGGTTATTTGTAATAATAAGATACTATAACTATAACATATTGGCTGTAAAAGATGTTCTTTGTGTTTATTAAAGGTTAGGGCTAATCATACTCATATTGGCCTGATCCCAAATAGTTCCCTATTGAACATCCAGTGCACTATATAGGGTGTAGTAGCCATTATTTCACACCCTACACAGTGCGATTATTTAGTGAGTAAAGTCATGTTAGTGCACTACATAAATATTTGACACTCTGTACAGTACAGTTATTTATCCAGCACCGAGCTGAATTTCAAATGCCCTCACACTGGACCTAGTACCCTACATAGTGCACTTATTTGCAAAGTAAGGAAGTGTTTTGGATTCTGCCATTAGATTTACTTAAGTAAACTGGATAAAACAAGCCGCTAGCTAGCTTCTGTCACACAAAATACTACAGAAATATCATTCCCGATTAAAGCTAATAACATTTTCAGGGAGTCAGATCATTTGGCTCAGCTCACTTATAAGAGTCCACTCTTTCGGCTCCCGAGTAACTCCATTTTTTTTTTCTGTAAACCAGACTAAGGTTTGCAATATTTTGGCAAGTGGTTGTACTTATTTGCATATCTATGGCTGTAAATGAGACTGCAAGAGTAAAACATTGCCTGCATTTATAAAACAGGAAAAATACAACTCTGGCTCACACGTGAGAGTCGGCTCTCAGTGTTCACCAAGAAGAGCCGAGTCAAAGAGCCTCCTCTTCACGGATAGAAATGTTTTAGGTTTTATGTTCTTGCATTGAAGCCATTTTTAAGAATGAAAGTCTAGACTCAATTATAACATATCTTAAAATGTTAAGGCCCTGTTTAGACCCGATCTTTTCATATCATAAAGACATGCCTTATGTCTTTACGATATGAATTTTTGTTGTTGAGAATGTCAATAAAGGCATTGCATATTTATTTGGCACATACTGTAGATCAGCAAACTTGTATCCTGCACCTCTGCTGTGTCATGCTGACTTTCAGCGAGCATCAAGTGAACACTCCATGTCCTGTACACTTCCCTCTTTAGGCCTTCTCTGGGGAATCAGTTGAAGTTGGGCTTCCTCTGGTCACATGACTATCTACTGAAACAGCACAACTCATGAAGGTACAGGAGTTCATGCAGTTTTTAACAGACTTTAACAGAATGTGGTTATAATACAGGGGGTTATGATGTGACGGTATATCATAAAATAGTTATACAGTTAACCATGTTTATACCACAGCACTGCTGACTTCTCTATTGTGATTGGTCAGAAGGTGTTGATTAATTTTCTATAACAGTTCTAATACATTATCGTTTCTATAGCAACAGCTCATGCACAGGGATGTGTATAGCGGACGCTCCACATGAACAGATTAAAAAAATGTGTACAATCTTGATATGATGAATTTTTCTGTAAGGAACCATTTACTTAACATTTATGGAAGGAGTCTCCAGTGTCAGTGAACAGGAGGACAGAGAACAGGAACTAACTTTAAATGTTACTTTAAATGGATAAAAAGTACAATCTTTCATTCTTCAATAAATAGGCAATAAATAGGCAATAAATAGGGGCAGTCGTGGCCTAATGGCCTAAAGAGAGTCGGACTTGTAACCTGAAGGTCGTGGGTTCGAGTCTCAGGTCCGGCAGGGATTGTAGGTGGGGGGAGTGAA
>CM075023.1:1054093-1100927 GCA_037576675.1 Pangasius sanitwongsei
GCACTTGGATGGGTTAAATGCAGAGCACAAATTCCGAGTATGGGTCACCACACTTGGCCACAAGTCACTTCACTTCAAATAACGGAATAATTGTGGACAAATTGCTGTGGTATGAGAGGAATAAAACACTCGGGGGCAAGCTGTTACTGGACAGTAATCAACTTCAGGGTGGTAACTCCTCTTCATCACATCACCCCTTCACTACTCTAACCACACCTGTCACAGTGTTTTATTCCGTACATGTCACTTGAGATGTGCTGCATAAAGATGAAACACCTGACACTTTGAAGTATTGTCTGCTGCATTGAAGTAATGATATTATATTCCTATTATATGGAAGGATTACATCTGCGCAGCACATCATCATGAATCTCGCAGAAAGCGGCATCTGAATGAAGGCTTGGCTCGGTCTTTAGACGAGCTTGACACCGTTGACACCGAGTGTCAGTGCATTCCGTTGGATTTGCTCGCCGAGTTCATTCACGCTGTGGCTCTTTTCACGCCGTTGCTGGAGGATTCCTGTGTGTGTGGTGGTGAGCGGGCCGGCCGGCTCTCCCGCTGAGAGGGCATATGGTGGCTTTGTGGCCTAAAACGGTGGCCTTCATCGCGCCTCCTGCCCGCAGAGTTAAACAAATTGATTGGCAGGCTCGCAGCTGAATGAGGGCCCCTCTCCCTAACATAATGCCTCATTATGTATTTATGTTTAGGCAACCCTTAGCATGCGTGTTGATGATTTACATTCACAGGAAACTGCTCCTTCTTCTTCTTCTTCTTTTTCTTCTTTGTAATTCAAACTCATATTTTATATTCTCACCTTAAAACCAAACTTATGAAATTAAGGTGAAAATATAAAATGTGAGCTGAAAATGTAGGAGTCTTCAGATATAACAGAAGCATGTTTTTTTTTAGTTCACATTCTTGCTGATTCTGTTTTTTTTCCTGAAAGGAGATGGACTCTCTGAGGAAGGAGATCGGAGTGAAAGTGAAGTTTCTCCAGGCTCAGTATGAGTCCCGGCTGAAGCGAGAGGCTGATGCCTTCCGTACGGGAATTAATTACAAAGTCAAAGCCATTGAGGAGCAGCACAAAGAGGTCAGCTGTGCACACCGCTGCTGTCTCGATGTAATAACATGATTATGAAGCGATTAAAAATGCATGACCAACCACGTTCATGCTTTCCACATGCTGTTCGCTTCATAAAGTGCTGAAAATGTTGAATATTTCGCCTGAATTCAACAGAATTTCAAGTGTAAAGTTTTGGGTTTCTGTGAGTTGAAGGGCAGAAATAAAACGCTTTTTTCTATAGATAGATATAATGGTTCTGATTAGTATATCAAATATTTGTAGTAGTAATAGTCTGATTATTTTTATTTATACTACTTATGACTTCTGGATTGTGATTGGTCAGAAGGTGATGATTAATTTTCTATAACAGCAGCTCTGACAGTAGTGCAGCTGCAAATCACAAGTCTATATTAATGCACTTATTCGAATATGTTGTGGTTTCTATAGTAACAGCTCATTCACAGGGATGTGTATGAAGGACACTCCATGAGAAAAAAATCATCGATATGGTGAGGTTTTCTGTAACATTGATGGAAGGAGTCTCCAGCGTCAGACCTTTGTAACAATCAGAGGTGAAGCTGTAACTGTAAGTTTTCTGACATCATCAGGACAGAGGAGTTTACGCTTTGCGGTTCCTCTGTAACATGACAAGCTGCATTTTTTTTTACTTCAAGAGAGAGAAAAAGAGAGGTTGGTGAGCGAACGACTGTTTATAGCTGCTATAATGAAAGTGAGAACAGGAACTAACCTGTTTCACAAACGTTTCTCAACAGTGAGTGCAACTATAAATGGATAAATGGATAAAAAAATATGACATGTTGTTCTGTAATAAATTCTAAGGTGTAATTGTTGTCAAATTGCTGTGGTGTAAGAGGAATAAAAGACTTAGGGACGTGCTCTATAGGAAAATAATAACTCTTAATCGCTTAATCACACCACCCCACCACTCTGTATTCTACTATAACAGCATGACATACTGTGTTTTTATTCCTTTCTCAATGTCTAAACCCAAATTAATGTCTGTCTTTCCGTTCAGAAAGTAAAGGTTCTGTGTATCAGCTGTCACTGCTCACTTCAAAGTCAGCTATAAGGTATAGAAAAGAACCCAGAGTAATTTTTTTTTTTTTTTTGCATATTATCTTTAACTCTGAAACTGTTTCTACAATACAGACCCAGGAAAAGGATTTTAAAACTGAGAGCATGAGTGATCAGCTGAGGGAGTACAAGGAGCAGCTGGAGGTACAGGCACGTTCACAAATCATCCAGATGAGATGATGAGATACATGGTTCAAACACACTTCACTTATTATAAGCGTTTGTTGTAAGACTTGTTGCTGCGCGAGCATTAGTAGAGGACATGACCATAACATATGAACCACTCAGTTTGGATGGAATATATTTTACCTGGAGTTATTTCTACTTGTCCTTTTATACTCGGTTGAAGACAACGCGAGCTTTCCAAACATGGAAACGCACACACTATAAAAGTGACTGACATGAAGGATTCAGGCTAAAATTCCAGAGATCCTCTGGTAATAATTACATAATCCAGCTCCACTTGTAAACCTAATCTTGTCCGAATAGGGCTTTAGATTTCCTAAAAAACATTCACAGATTTTTCCCTTGAGACTTTTTTTTACGTATTATGACTTATTTAAAAATAGCTTCCTGCATGAATGCCTTCTCTAGATCTCATCTATGTCATAAATATAGTGTGGTGGTGTTGTTTTTTTCCAAGAAACTCTTAATTGCAATTTAATGGCCCATTTTGGCAAACAGCCATTTATGAATAATCACATCATTGTTCTGTGTGACAATAATTAATATGCATTCATATGCAATAAAAGGCAATGTGAACAGCTAATCAGGTGTCAAAAGCAGCCGCTCTCGCATGGCCTGCATGACCTCTCAGTCTTTCTCATGGTGTTAGAGCTTTAGCCGAGCACAGAAGCAGATGGCACATTATAGCTTCCATGCATACACACTGCCACTTGGTGTGTGAGAGCAGACAGAGCATCTTGGTTCAGGAACATCTTTGTTCTCAGGGCTAATGAGGTCTCTCTGGTCAGAACTTCACTGAGGATCACCTGTAGTTCTGCTTCACAGCAGATGGTGGAGCCAGAGGTGAGGGATGGAGTTCGGTGTCAATGAGCATCCTCTGATTGGATTGGATTTTGGCTTAGTGATAGTGTAAGATAGGGAAAGTTAGTTAGGAGGAAGTGGATGGACATTTTAGAACTGGCACCACCTGTAGAAGACATTTTGCTTCAGCATGTTAGACTTAATACATCAGAGCTTAAATATGGGATAAACTCTGAGCTGTATGCAGGTCCAGCTCTGGCTGAGTCGTGATAAGTCACATTTGAATAAACTTATTCAGTTCCCGACGTGCACTGCCTCAGAGGAGGACTCTCTACGACATTCAGCCATTTGGGATCATTCCAATGGGGGCAAAATGTTACAGAAGCATCTTCATACAGCCTACTGTCTCTGCTTTCCTTATGAATGAAGCAAAGAGAGAGACGGAGACAGAAAAAGCGAGAGAGCGTAACAAAACAAGAGCGAGGCAAAAAAAAAAAAACCCTTCCTTTTGAAAGCCTTTGAACGGCTGTACGCTCCTAAGTGTGACAGGCATGCAAAAGGCGTGTTAATGCGCATGGCCTGAATGGACATCACAGAGACCTGATGGACTCCATGCGGCTCTCGGCCTGCAGGCTTCAGCACGATGACGGCTGATGTGATCTCGCTGACACTGGCAGGGAGAAATACAAAGACAACAACTCCCCCCCTCTAAATGGAAACGGTGCTCACGGAGAACCCCCGATTCCCCCACCTTCGTCTTCCTCCTCCATCCGTCGCTCCCTCCCAGCCTGGCAAGGGCTACGGTCCTTCATCCTTCAGCTGCCTCGACAAACTTCCTGAATAAATTCGACCTGAATGACAGGGGCACCCGAACAGTATGATATGCCATTATTCCTGTCAATAAAAAAATGTCCCCGGCTTTGTATGTAATGTACAGCCTTCTGTCTTCCAGGCGCAGAAAAGAGAGAGGCAGAGTGGGCGAGACAAAACAAAATGCCCTCCTCTGAGACTTTTTTTTTGTGTCTCTTTCTTTGTTATTCAGGGGGAAATGGTAGGAGGCAAAAAGTTGTCCAATGGCTTTGTCTCATATTTGCAGCGCAGCTTGAGCGGCGTGTCTTTTGTTGGGCACAGTAAAGGGTAAAGTGAAAAAAGGGTCTTGTGTCATTTTTTTGTTTGAGGCCGCAGATGATCCGGAGGAAAGTTGGCTGAAGACGGAGAACAGCAGGATGCAAGGTGACGTCGACGCCCTGCACGTCAAAATAGAACAAATTCAACAAGTTCTCATGGCTAAAGACCAGAGGCTGAAGGATTTGGGTAACATTCATTGAGGCACATTTTAAACATGCTTTTATTAATGCACTTATTTGAATTTATCATCTTGTGAGGTTTTTAAAGTGAGTATGAAAGGAGTGTACACTACGCCTGGGCAATAAGATGATATGATATAGATATTGTGATATAATAACATTGTTATAGTCTTTTATAACTCATTTATTATTAACTGTAAAAACTGAATGGACATTAAAAACGATTTTTGTTTAACTTTGCCTCCTTTTCTAAGTGAAATTTTCTTTTAAATGTTGGAAAAAAATATCTGAACATGAAGTGGCCCTTGTTAGCAAAACAATGATACACATGATGTATCGTGAAGAAGATTTAAAGTATTGATCTCGACCTTACAAGGCTAAAGTGCTTAATAAGTAAGAGAGACATCACACAATGACATCACACAAAACGCATCTAAACTACCACACACTCACCTCTCCTCAAAAAACATTGTCTGGCTCAGTAACACCATTTGCAAAACACCAGAAGATCAGGCCACACTGAGTCTGATGTTAGTGTTGGAGTGACACCAAACTCTAAGAAGAAGAAAGTGATGGAGCTGTTGAATTGTTTGTAACTCACATAAACTCAAATCCACTTAAATCCACAACCCCAACTGAAGAGATGCAACTGTAGAAGGATTTACACATGCGCGCAGTGCACCGTGCTACACTGGAGACTGGAGACTATATGCTTCTATTCCTTGTTAGCGCCAGTGAAAATCTAATAAAAAAGTAAACCCTGGACACCAAAGTCATCTTGGCTGATTGATTTTGGGGCTATGGCGACACTGTAAAGTTCATTTCTTGCTGCCGTATTGTAAATGTAATATAATACAAACAGTTCAAATTAATTCTAAAGGGCAGGTGTTTTAGAGGTCAGTTCAAAGCGAAACATTTATTAAAAATATTTCAATTCACACCGTTCTTATCTTTTCTTGTACTGTCTGATCAGACAGCAATGTTTGAGGACACTTAGTAGATCACGGCTATGATCCTGCAGCATGCGCTGTCTGTGAGAAACAGGTAAACACGAGACAGGTGTATTTTCGAAGGTCAGCTCTTTATCTGTCTCAATATTTGATCTTCACTCATTGCTTATGTAACTTTGGCAACCATCTGAATATTTTCCCCAGGGGATCTCGATCGCGGCCGAATGCCGCCGGTATATAGACCAGGCGTCGTACGACCCGGATAACTGAGCTGTTCTTAATCCTGCTTTCTTTCCAGTTTTGTTAGTTTTAAGAGAACATCAAGTCCTTTGATACATTTCTATTGAAAAAGCCAAAGAGGCGTCTGTTTAAAGGCTTTTGCATGGGCTGTGACTAACCTTAAGCGCTGTCCGGTGTGTAAATGGAGAGAAAGACATGCAAATGCACATGGCACACAAACACTTGGCCCTTTAACCCAGTGGTCAGCGTTTGGTCAGAGTGTGCGAGTGGACGTGTCAGAGCCGACGGCCTGAGTCATTCAGAGCGGCAATGACCGCTGACCTGAAACTTAACGAAAGAACAAAGAGTGTTCACCCAAACTTCTGCCTTCTTTCTCCACACCTACACTGCTTTTCTGAGTTATTTCTCAATTTACTCTCTCTCACAATCTTTGTGTCCTTAGCCTCGGATATTTCAAAGCTGAAATCAACAGCAGCGGCCGACAAGAAAGCCCTATTACATGCTAAATCAGAGGCAGAATCACATTAATATTAACAGGAAATACACAAAATACACAACAGCGCTTATGATACAATAATACAAAAGACAGCTGATGAAAAAGATACTTAAAGGAAAGGTACAGCATTTTACACACACGCACACACACACACACACACACACACACACATTTTTTTGGTGAATTGTGTGAAAATCCAGAGAAAGAAGGCAAGTTGCGCAGAAATATAGACACTCAGTGTTCACAGACAACTTGTGAACTTGCATATTCAACACTCAAGTGGTTAAGGTCATGAGAACACTGTTGCTAGGCAACTCGGAATGACAGACACCCAGCTTAAGCTATGTAATAGCTGGAACTAATGATTTAGCTAGCTAGCACATAGCTGTTAGGTTTTTTTTATACTGACAATTTAAAAGTCAGAGTGACATCAGAAGACAAAGCTGTTCCGAATATCGACATTTCTCACAGATGTGTTGCTAACTTACTAAAAACAAAAACCATCTAAAATTACTCTGTAATTACACATCGCACAGAATGCTATCTTTTATAGGTTCCACCATATTGAGAAACATCACCTTTGTAAACTCCGAGGTACGTTCAGATATAGCTGTGTTCATCACATTTACGAGAAGATGCGACATGATGCGTAATGCACCACTTTGGAAATCTGAATGGAGAGCTGAGATGTGAGGTCAGCAATGGAAGTTGGGTTAGCGGTCAGTGCTTTGCCTTATTGAGCCTTTTCCTAGTAATTTATCAACATATCTGAGGTAAATGTTGCTATTTCTGACAGGTTTGTCTTTTTTTTTGTCACTGCTACATCCTAGCTAGCTAAATATAAACATGGTGTAATGTTGGCCTTATTTAGCTTTTTCCTAGTAATTTACCAACACATCTGAGGTAAAAGTTGATATTTCTGACTTGTTTGCCATCTTTCCAATGTTACTGCAGCATGCTAGCTAGCTAAATTGTTAGCTTCAATTATTGGTTAGTTATTTGATATGGGGTAGCAATGGAAGTTGGGTTGGTGGACAATGCTAAATGTAATTACAGTGTAATTTTTGGCTTTATTTAGCCTTTTCCTAGTAATTTAACAACACATCTGAGGTAAATGTTGATATTTCTGATTGGTTTGTCATCTTTCCATTGTCACTGCCACAATCTATGTAGCTAGCTAGCTAATATTTTCAGTCTCAGTCTGAATAGTTAGTTTTTCAATATGGGAGAAGAATGGAAGTGTAATTAACGTGTAATTTTGGTTTATCAACAGATCTGAGGTAATTGTTGTTATTTCTGACTGGATTGTCATCTTTTCTTTGTCCCTGCTACATGCTAGATAGCTATATTGCAGAAAACAGTGGAAGTTGGGTTATTGACAATGCTACCTGAACTTTTTCTTAGTAATTCTCCAACGCAAATTTAGCTTCATCCATTTGTTAGCTTATACATGGTGTCCATTTCAAGAGTTCCGTTTGAACGTACCACAGGAGTGGAATTTTCATATGGGATCTTTATATAAACATGATGAATAAACAGAATGATATACAGTATATACGCTGTATGTGTAGGATATGATGTACAGTAGATCATATGGTGAATGAAAATTCCTGTTTACTCAGTCCATTTGGCACATAGTGTTTCTGAAGAGGAATCGATCAGGTCTTAAATGGATGCTGCAGCAGGTTACAGCTTTCAAACATTTTCTCTAATCTGTATTACCCGCAGCCCAGCCATTCCTTTTACCAGAAATGTTTGCTGTGTACTTACTTGGACAAATATGGCAGCATATGTCAGGTAAAGGTGAGGATAATTGACAGCCTCCCCGCCATCAGATTGCTGCGTTGTTGTCTGAGTTAGCACAGGGGGGCATGCCAACAGAGCGCGCCTCTGAATCTCCTCCACTGTCGAGCAACTGGCAAGTGAGAGCGATGAAGCTAAATCATTTTATTACCACACATCTTATCTGACTCGCTGTCGTGTCCCAATTGGTAAACCAGTGGCAGAACGACACACGATGGCATTATTTATGGCACTGTTTATCTTTTACTGCGGCTATAAAGATGAAGTGCGTGTGTGATCGCAGCCCGGCGTTGCGTTAAGAGTGGCGTCATGCCAGCAGTTGGATTATTTTCAGCACAGCATGTGGTTGAATCAGCCACCACTCTACCTCACCAGTGACTCAAGCAAACATTGACCCTTGGAGTCTTCTATTTCACTGCGAGCATATTGAAGCGTTTTAATTTACATGCTATTACTAGAGAACAAAGCAAACCTCGTTGACGATTGAAAAAAGAAACGGACGCTCATACCAGCTCGGAATTAACTTAAGTGCTGGTTAGCAAGTAAGATATTGTGTGGAAATGGTGGGCGATCCCCAGGCGCAGTGTGCAGCTAAGTGAATTTCAGCTCCTTACAATGACTGAAATTAAAATATGAACAGCTGAGTGAAAGAGCGAGTCTTGCTCTATGGAGCCTTTCAGTTTTGGCCACACAGAAGCCAGGAGGTTAAAAGTCTCCCCCTGACCTGGCAGGGTTGCTGGGAGACAAGCAGCGAGGGCTCTCTCCAAGCTGGCAGAGTTTACGCAGCAATCAAATGCTCATATTAAACACAGCGCAAGAGTCAAGAGCCACTCCAGTCCGAGGATGTAACTGGCGTTATCATGCTATCATGGCTGTATGGGCCATTTAAGGGCCACACGGCACCAAAGCAAATCATATCCATGAAAAACAAATAAAAAACCTTAATCCCCTGTGAGTGTATTGTAAAACAAATTGCTTTACAACAATACACTTTACAAAGTGTATTGTAAAGTGTATTGTAGACTAACACACCTGAGCTAGGGAATTAAGGTTCTCAGGATCATTCAAATATTAGCTGTTTTATATTTATCCACTGTGCATAAATCATAGGTACATGTAAATGAATTCTACATTTTGGAGAATGTCCACAGTTCTTCTGCACACTTTGCAGGTTCCAGAACAGCCTCCATGATAAAATTATCTGAAACTTGGTCTATTATTTACAATTTGTCTGTAGAATTATATAGATCTATTTTAAAAATATTTGGAAATCAAAAATTTGATCTTGTCCACTGATACAAGGATGCAGAAGGCAAAATAAACATCGACGATGACCTTTATATGACTCTTGGATGGTAGATTTTCCCCTTGTTGTTTTATTTTTAATTATGTATTGTTTTGAGGCTACTTTTTTGTAATACATAAGGAAAGCTTATAGCTACTAGTTCAGTGTCATGCAAAATGCATACCTAAGTCATCACACTCATCTCCAACTGCACTGAGATGCAGTTTCTATAAAACCATTTGCCGCTTCTTCTTGAGTTTGGTCTTGTGCCGTACAAGCGTCAGATGCAGGTAGGAGGTGTGGATTAAAGTTTTATGGTGGGACTGAATGTTAGAAATAATTCAAATAATTAACAGGTAATTAAAGTTTACATTTGGTTTTATATTTAATTTCTTTATGCAGTCTTATTCTGTGTGATATTTTAGACATCCAGTTTGCACAAAACTAATCTTTCAGCTGGTAGCTATATAAATATATAAAGCAAATTTCTGACAGCAAACATGTCTTTGTTAAGGGAGATATGAGTAAATTTCATTTCTAGATGATCTTTTCCTTTGTGTATTTCAACTTTATGACATTAAAAAAATACATTTTTGCCACTACATTTCTGGAAATATACAGCTTCCTATGTTTCCACTTTATCCTTGCTAAGTGCATTAATGTTAGTTTCATTGACTCAAAGACAGACTATCATCAGTGTCAATGTCTTTTCTGCTTCAAACCCAAGAACACAAGAGGTTAATGTTGGGGAGCAGGTGGTGTCCAAACAAATCTCCTGTGCAGAAGCCCTGGTTGAAAACGACTAATAAAGACATCCTTATGTCATTTCAATCTCCAGTGAATGGCATTGTCCATATTTAGTGTCGAAGTTCAGAGTGCCACCTATTCAATCCAGCCCACCTTTTGTTGAACAGCTTCTTTTGTGTCGGGCCTGACAAACTCAATGTGAAGGTCTACCGCAGAGGTTATGCATAAAAATGTAAAACGAAAAAATGACGTTTTTTTTCCCCTCCACATTATTTTTGGTGACTTTGATCAATGGGGCAGTGAATGTGTTGCAGTTGCTGGAGGGCCGGTGCGCTCAGCTGGGTGTTCGCTTGGCCTCTGTGAAAAATTTGGGCTTTCAGATTGAAACTGGCCTTCCACGAGACAAAGCCAGCGATCTAAAGCACCACCGGCTGACCACTGCGCTGCCTGTCTGAAAAGCCTCACTACTGTAGATAAATGTGCGTGGGGGTTCAAACAGGTTCATTTATTTGGACGAAACTAAGTTATTCATGAGAGTAATTCACCACAGTGAAATGGATGGAGCCGAGGAAGTAATAGATCATAGATAATTAGGCAGCTTTGGGTACAGCTTTTGTACACTTTTCATTGACAATAAAACAGCTTGAGAGCAGTATGATAAGGTTTTGTTATATTTTTACAGATTTTATAGATGAATTTTGACTTTCAGCTCCACTCCATTGAATCTCACACCAGGAAATTTATAATATTAATTAGGGAAGAGAGAGAAAAAAATGACAGGGTGGTGAATGTGGCTCGACGCTGACTCCACCACCACAGAATTCTCTTTTATCTTATACCTTAATTCTCACTTACCTTATAGCAACTATAAGAACCAGTTGTCCCCTAACCAACCTTTCTTTTTTCTTGTTGTGTTACCAAGAAACCATATACTATAAAATCCTGTTCTGAAGATGTTGGAAAACTTAAAGTTACATCTTTACCTCTGACTGTTACAAAGCCCTGACACTGGAGACTCCTTCCATAAATTTTAAATAAATTATCTCCTTATAGAAAACTTCATAAGGGTATGCAAACTTTTGCACTTGAGTGTAAATTATAGAATCCTGCTTTAGATTAAATATTTATACATGTATTAAAAAATATATCTCAAATCAAAAGATAAAACCCTACAATTTATTATAAAACATAAAGCATGGAAGCAGAACATTTTTAGATTTCTATGCACATCCCAAATTGTAAGAAAGAAGAATCAGAGCGGAGGTCATCTGATCATCCTGGGATTTTGTTTGGAGAACATAAAGAATCTCATGTCCCTCTCTACACGGGCAGGTGGAGGCTGTCACAGTGTACCAATATGGGGTCACACCCACGCATCATCCTGTCCACCTACAGTGTCCCTGGGGGCCAAAACTTTCACTGTGCATCACTTTGGACTGGATCAATCAGACCCTTAAACCTTTAGTTTAACCTTTTTAGTAGTAATTAAAATGAGCAAATAGAATGTTTGTATTGGAGGCCAAAATGGCACATTGTAAAATAATTAGCTGGTCATGAGTTGAGATCAGCGGTCTTAGAACACATAATGTGATGTCCACATTATCGGTGGCCAATTAAATGCGGTTAAGGACAAAGTATCTGTCAGTGTGAGATATTTTTGATTAAAAACTACGACACTCATCTAAAAATCCACCAATAGGGGGACAGCAAACTGATGGGACAGCTGCAAATACGGTAGCGGTGATGGAGAAATGTAAACCAAACATGCTAATGCAAGCTCATTTTGAAGAGTGCTTGTTTTTATGCAGGCCTACTTTCTGTTTCCATGATTTTCTGATCACGCTGATTAGCAGTAATTTTCTTTAATCGCAGGTCTATCAGTAGAGGATCTTCATCCTATAATCTGGCATGGAGAACATACGCTATCACACAGAGTGTTATAGAATTCAGACAAGATTTTATCGGGGTCTTGAACAGAAATATATATTTTTTGAAACTATGGCCACTTTGAATTCCACTATTTTTCAGCACTTCATCGGAAACCGTCAGAACTGTACGCATGCTTGAATCTGCAGGATCTCCACATGCATTGAATGCATTGTAGTACTTAATTTTTCTGACGTTATCTTCTCCTCCACAGATGACCAAACAGGAAATGGAGAAAGAGATCGAATCCATCGAACACTCGTGCCAGAACGAGGTGAGGGCCTCAACACACCCAGCACGCGTTCATTCTGTTATCTGGCACATTTCAACTTGGCCTGGCTGTAGCTGGACGTTTACGGGTCACGACCTCTAGGGCGAAGGACAGTCCAGCCATCAGCCCTGATATCAAAGTGCTAATGTAAAGTGAGAGGATAAGGAGCACACGCCGCGTCTCGGCCATATTGATTACAGCCATGGGGCTGTGGTTAAAATACAACCATCCACACGGCAGCACATCCGTCAAGCGTAGCCTTTTAACCCCGCCCCCTTCTCCTCAGAAGATCTTTCTCTTCAATTCTTCATCTAAAACGTGTTGGAGTGATATTTCTATAATGCACGGAAATAATTTAAGAGTCAGCCATGCACTCTGCTTGTATTCCTATTAACTATTTGTCTTACTCTTTTGCCATTATTCTTTTTAGATATCTCAGACAGGACCTATCGCTGCTACCGTTTCCTTTCCTTATCAAATAATGCTCCTGACGGAGCAAGGCGTTATCTATAAGGTTTGCTCAGCGTGCGCTATCAGCGTAGCCCAGACATTAAGCATTCATAACGTCCTCCTCCTTCTGTCTTTTTCCATTCATGCCATGGGAAGGGGGGTGTTAAAGAGAGGATGGCTCTGTGGACAGGGTGTTGGAAGTTCTCGCTCTCTCCCTCTCGCTGTAGTGCTTGGAGAATTTGGAATGCAGCAGGCAGCTGACCTAACACACTGGCAGGCTGGAGTGGGTGAGGGGCTCGGGGGCTGAATGGCAGCTCCACAATAGGCCCTGTTTAAAGTCCACTTCATAAAGGAGCCTCTGCACTGTAGTGGCCAGTCATTGTGGCCAAGTATGCAGCGTCCTTATCTGTGTCTATACCTCGTAGCGCACCAATTCTGATTTAAACGACACGTGCCAGACCTGGAGCGAAATTAATGACTCTGGGACAGATAAGGATTGTCATGATACCACAAATATAGTATGAAAAAGATATATAGATTGGAGTATACTGTTTTTTTCTGTATATACTGATTGGTTTTTTTTTATGAGACAGAAATAAATACAGAAATAAATATTGTTATCAACAAACCACAAAACTCAACATTGTCTGTCTTGAAGAATTTCCTATAGTGGAAAACATTAACTCTGACTGTTACAAAGCACTGACACTGGAGACTCCTTCCATAAATGTTAAATAAAGTCCCTGTGAATGAGCTGTTACTATAGAAACAATAAAGTATTAGAACGAGCGCATTAATATAGACCTGTGATTTGCAGCTGCACTACTGTCAGAGCTGCTGTTATAGAAAATTAATCAACACCTTCTGACCAATCACAATCCAGAATTCAACAGAGCTGTGGTATAAATGATGATATTATATTAATATTATATTGTCATTAGCTCTCTTCCAGTCCTGGTCCTGGAGTCAACATGTACTCCATGACTTGCTGCTTCCTTTCTCAATAATATCCATTAGAGCCTCATGAAGGATGTGTTAATGAGCTAATGATTTGAGAAGGTTGTGTTTAAGCAGTAATGTTGGACATGGAGCTGCCAGGCAGGAGGCGAAGAGGAAGCCAAAGAGGAGGTATATGGAGGTAATAAATGAGGATATGAAGCTAGTGGGTGCAAGTGTTGAGGATGCAGAAGATAGGGATAGGTGGAGAGTGATGATTCGCTGGGGCGACCCCTGAAGGGAAAAGCCGAAAGAAGAAGAAGAAGAAGAAGAAGAAGAAGAAGAAGAAGAAGAAGTGTTTAAGCAGTAAACTAAAAGAGGGACTAAAGAAGCAGGATTGGAAAATTGGTCTCTGTATAGCATTAATTGCTATATACATGAGCAATCAACGCCTCACAACACCTCACTTAAGAGAAAACACTGATGGTAATGTTGAATTATCTCACAAGGAAACAAGCAACTGCTGATTAGTGTCTTCATTAGTGTGCTCATTCAGTGCGCAACATCAGGCCGCTTCACCCCGTCCACTGTTATTACCACAAACAAACATCAACGCCTACCCCTTTTCTGCACACAATGGGCTTTTAAGAGCTCTTCCTTTCACTCTTTTTGTCTCCTTCAGTTTGCAAGAAACAAAACAAAACCCAGCAATAAAGCCCAAGCTGACACCCTTTTTGTCTTCCGTTAGACGAACAACACATTCAGTGACCACTCTTGCTTCGAGACGCCCTAAAGCCCTCCCTCCGGCCTTTTGGATGTCTGAGCTGACCCGGGCTGACCCGACCTTCACACCCATATGAGCCAACACACTCAATCAGGCAGCATCACTTGACTCCAAGCTCTGTGATCGGACACGCTACACCAAGTGGACATTCGGCTTTGTGCATTGCCCAATGATGTAATGGCACAGAAATTATAAGCCATCACTGATGTCTGGAAATGAATCAAACATGCCATTTCACCTGCATTGATCCTAACAGTTAGTCTGAAGCATGAAGGATACACACATAGGAAATCATGAAATAACATTATTAACTCAAGACGATGTGTTATGTATCAATTCTGATTGGTCAGAATGTACAGGGCAAATCCCAGCTTTATATTGATGTGATTGTTCTAATACGTTATCGTTTCTATAGTAACAGCTCATTCACAGGGACTTGGACGGCGGACGCTCCACATAACTGTATCATTGTTGATATGGTGAAGTTTTCTATAAGGAGATGCTTATTTAACATTTACGGAAGGAGTGTCAGCGCTCTGTAACAGTCACAGGTAAAGCTGTAAATTTAACATTTCTGATAGCAGAGGCTCGTGAGGGAACAACTGTTTATAGCTGCTATAATGTAGGTGAGAACAGGAACTAACTTGTTTCACAGTTACCATTGTTCCAAAATATTAAATGTAACTACAAATGGATAAAATGTATGATATATCAAGCTTTAATAAGTAAAAAATTGTTCATAAATTGCTGTGGTATAAGAGGAATAAAACATTATAATGTGCTATAAAACACTTTAGAGTGGGTCATATGATAAATATTAGATTAGATTAGATTCAACTATACTGTTATTGTTCAGAGTGCAAGTCCAAAGCCAAAGAAAGGCAGTTAGTATCATAGCAAAGTAGCCTTGAGTGATGTAGAGCAAGACAGAGACAAGATCCCAAGATCTGGATTAACGTAATCCAAGACAGTACAGCACAGATATCACATACGGCATAAACACTGTCACTAATAGAAAGTGCTGTATGGGAGTAAGTGGTTTACAAGCATGCGTTTAGGAAACAGTGTTTGCATTTATTTTGAAGCGCTCAAGATCTTCTGTTTGAAAGCATCAAATTAAGGAATAGCATTTAAGCTCTTTAAACTCGAATGCGTTCTCATTAGCTGTGATTAGATTAAGTATTGAGATAGCCGAGGCCCTGGCGTGTCACTACAAATGAAACGTGCACCTGTAGCTTGTCACAAACACACATCAGAGGTTAACACAGATCAGATTTTAACAGGTGCAAGGTTATTAGGCCTCTTGATCCGGCTCTTAATTGCCTCCAGCTGATGAATATGCATAGGTTTGTGCTCTGTCTATGTGCTCGGGTTTTTGTAATACGCAGCTCTCCACATGGCTTTGTGTGAAAGCAAGAGAATAAACCCTGCATCACCTTATTCTGTCAGGGCAGCACCGTGCCCCGTGTCACCTGTTACAATGAGGGAGACGCCGTAAACGAACTGATGGCTCTGACTGAAGTATAGAGAGGCGTAAAAACAGAAGGTTTAATGTCTTGTGTCTCGGATTTGCCCTATCTTGCAGATGGAGGTTCTTGTTTTATGTCAGGCATGCTGTCGAGAAAAAAGTTGCTTTAATACAGCCTGTTGTTCCACAAACACTCAGCTGGTGAGAGCCTGATTAACACACTTTACTACATGCACACTAATAATCTGATTATCATCTCATTTTCATAGCTAGTCATTTATCCATGGGACGACGTAAACAATGTGTTTATGTGTGATTAAAGGCATAATTGGATTTAACGGAATCTGGATTTTAGCCCAATAATAGCGATATCTTGGTGATATTCACTGAAAGATGGTATCATTTTATTTATGTCTGAACATTAACAAACATGACAGAGCTGAGAGGAAGTTCTACGCTGCGTTCAAGAGCTGATTCTCACTCTTTGAATTTAAATAAAGACAGCTCAAAGAAGTGAAAGAAATCATCATGTGCAACCATAAAAAAACATCTTCTGATTGGTCAGATGTCTTCTGTCACAGCATAACCAGATAGAGTGCCAGCATAATCAGATTAAAATCAGATTAAAAAGTGTGTAAAATTGTCGATCTGGTCAAGTTTTCTATGAGGAAATGTTTATCTAACAGTTATGGAAGGAGTCTCCAGTGTAAGCGCTTTGTAACAGCCAGAGGTCAAGCTGTAACTTTAAGTTTTCCGACATCTTCAGGACAGAGGAGTTTACGCTTTTGTGATGACAAGTTGTGTTTTTTTTTGTCATATTAACGTAAATTAATATACAACATAAATGAGAACAAGAACGAACTTGTTTCACAGATGTTCAACAACATTAAACACAACTATATATGGCTGAAAAGTATGATGTTCTTTAATAAATAAAAACTGTAATCATTGGCAAATTGCTGTGGTGTAAGAGGAATAAAACACTTTTGGGATGCGGTGCTGTAGGAAAATCAAATAACTTTTAACAGTCACTCTGCTTCTCTCATTATTTCACTATAGCAGCACCACATAAATGGCTTAATATAGAAGAATAAAGACGTGTTAGAGGCAGGTAGGTTGCAGTGCCACTGGAGACGTACACACATCAAGTATTTAGACAGAAATGCTAATTATTGACTGATTAATTATTGATGTCACTTAGCTTTTCATGGTTGATGGTTATTGACAGAGATGGATTTTTTTTTGCACTTGGGAGATGCTTTTGTGTCTGTAAATATTGGAGTGTACATGAGGTGTCTTGCTGTAGTCATCTACAGGTACAGGAGCTCTGCAGAAAACAGGATGCACAGATGAGACCATGGACATTTGCCTTCTGAGTGGATAAGGCACAGATGATGTCCCCCCTGCAGGCTAGTACTAGCTTCACCAAATCACAACAGCCAGTTAGCATTGTACAGACGCAGGGAGTCCTAAAGCACTTACTCCATCTGACTATCTTTCTCATTTGGTTTACAATATTAACATTGCCATGACCTCTGCAAGCTCTGTGTTAGCGACTGACCCTTCCAGAACATAACCCCAGAACTGTCCCGCTTTAGCGCCCTTTAATCTCTCCTTTTGCCTGTTTATTGATTTCTTGATGATTGGGATCTCGGCTAATGAGCTCAGCAGTCAGGACTGAGTTAGATAACCGCACGCCTTAATTCCCTCAGTCAATACAGAAGCTCTCAGACGGGAAAGGCCGATGCACAGAAGCTAACAAATTAATCTGCTAGATTACACCGCTGTCCTGCGCACAGATTCGTAAGCAAAGACAATAGACAAGTGTCCTTTTCCTCTGCAGCCGTGCACGAAAATCCATCAGCTATCTCCAAGGCAAAGGGCAAGCAAGCGTACAGAGTTTCTTGAACTTTCTATAACAAATGAGAAAAAAGGCAAAAAGGTTAATGAAGCCGGTGTGAAAATGTAGAATGTTTATCGCCCGCTCTAGCACAGGAGGGCAACTTTCTCCCAATATTGTCTCAGATCTCTAAATTATTCCATTTCAATTAGATGGTCCATCATCAAACACTGAATTTTAAAAAATAAGGTGCTTGAAAATTGCCAGAGAGTCACCAGTTTATTAGTTTTACTGATGCATCAACTAACCAACCATCTAGAAAACCATTCCATACCAAATATAAAGAATGTAAAGAAATATGTCTTAATATGTAAAAACACAAAATACATGTTCTGACAGGTGAATTGTAAATACTAACAGTTCACTTACGTTTACACTTAAAGGTTATTTTAATAAAAAATAATAATAAAATGGGAATTGCACTGATGGCCATCGACTCCTGATGATTAGGTTCTTGTTCAGGTTGGGAAAATCAGAAAAACTTTGAAATAATTTTTTTTAAAGAGAAATTTTTAACGCACTCATTTTCCAGGCCTGGAATTTTCTTTTGACTTTGTGTAGATATGCTGTCATTAAAGTACTACAGACTACAGCACTAACACAGCCTCCTTGTGTCACATTTACTGCAATCATTCACATATCATAGATGTATCATATATACAGCAATCATTCTAGAAAAAGAAGACTGGTTTGAAATGTTTGAATTGTTTCCCACATTTATAACAGATGAATTGTGAATCATGTTCTAATGAAGCTGTTTAAGTGTCAGCGTCCTGCACTCCTGCAAGGGCCACTAACGTGCTTGAGTGGGTCAGCATGGCTAACCGACAGCATGCCTGAGGACAAGGGTGAAAGGCAGGAGGAGGGGTAAAGAGCCGCTGGTCATCAGTCGAGGGAGTCTGGTCACTAACCTCTACATTTAACTATGGGAATGCAGCCTATACGTCATCGTTGACACATGGTAATTGAGACGCCGCAGATAAGACACAAGTCCTAACACTGGGACAGAGCCGGAGAATGCTGTTGTCACTCTCCAGATTAGGTTTATTCAGTCCTCGCTGTAATCTAAGGTGACCCACTCTCGCCCAGTCTTATATAAAGTGAGCGTTTCATGTTATAAAGCAACATCTGAAATGTGTTATGTCTGTAGTGATATTTAGGTCCTTGATTTTAATCTTGATTTTTTTTAACTCCTGTAGATTAAATATTTCAAGCATCATCTGTATTTACAACTTGCTGTTTGTGAAGCATTCAGATTTTCCAGCCATGTTCCAAAATGTGACAAAGCCAGTAAAATGTTGGAAGCAGACGGTGTTAGTGCTATTTAACTGTCACTTTCACAAAAGTATTCGCTTTTATTGGACTAGTGCTGAAAGCTACAAAAGTCACTCTGCAAATGATCAAAAGAAGAGAAGAAAAAAACGCTAAGACACACAGCCATAAATTTTGTCCTTCTTTTTTTTTTTTTTTAAACCATGAATACGTCTGGCCCATATGCTTGGCCGTGGAGCAACGTGAAAGGGGCATTTACAAACCCAGGCCCACCACATTAAACTCTATAACAATCTTCATTCATGGTAACTTATCAGACTCAATTAATCAACCTCAACAATGGCAATTCTGATGTGTTCAAGCACCCTGAAAGGCCTAGGTCAGCACCGGGGCACTGACGACGCCTAGTGCTCCCTCGCCTCTCAAAACTCTTCTCCCAGAATCCAGCGTCTCTGTCGCTCCGGCCTTCGAGCCTGTCCTAAGAAGAAAAACTAGAAATAAGGTGAAAGAAAACAAACAGCTTTGGGGAGATCATAAAGAGCTTTCTTTTCCGTCCCTCAAAGGCGACAAAGCTGCTCCAGCGGATGAAAGCCTTTCTCTCAGGGCGTCTGAAAGGAGCATGTCTTCTCTGCTCGCCTCTGAATGGTATTGTTATGGCTATTCCAGCGGGCTGAAAAGGGGCAACCACTGGTTTGATTCGGTTACACGGTGCGGTAAAGTTCTCCCTCCCACCGCCTTGGTGTGTATGGAGGGTCCGTGACCTGTTTACTCTCGGCCGGGGAAAATGTCATGTCGCCCCTCCCATGGGCAGTCCTCACATTCATTTGATTGGTACAAAAAAATGACTTGGGATGGTTAAAAAGCACTCATACCACATCACAATTTATGGCTCATACTTTTACGTGACACTTTATTTCCTAGTTTGGGGCGTTTTTACAGGCGTCATGCGTCAGTTACTGTCACAAGTGCACTTGAGGTTTTATTGATTTTTTTTTATTTTCGATTTTTTTTTTTTTCATTTCAGGATTCCGATTAGAGACCGAGGATGAGGATGATGAAGATTTGGTCATGATCGTCGCTCTCCCTCCCCCTCTGAACAACCCGACTCCAGAACGTCAAGTACAAAACTCTTTTCTCACACACGACTCACGGCACTAAGAAATCGACTAGCACATAGCCATGGGTTTGATAAATAAATAGTAAAATAAATAGTAGAATATTTATGAACTTGAATTTGAAGCACATTTTAATATGAATGTAAACATTAATACACGATTAAAGCATTTTATATAAGGTGTATTAATCTTCTAAAATCCAAGACACTATGGATGAGTACACATTTCCTGTCCTCTCTCATACTATGTAATATTAGCTTAATCATTTTGCACCATTTTCTGGAGTTTGATAATGAGGGCGAGTATAGGAATTTATTTAAAAAAAAATACATTTTGAGTCTTATAAAGTTCTATAATTTGATAGTTAAATTACAGATAAAACATTTAGTGATGTTTCACCCAGTTTAAGATCTTAACATAAAGCCCCAGGATTTGAGTTTGGACATTCTTTAATCCTCCACACACACACACACACACACACACACACACACAAGCCTTAAATAACCTTTTGAAAAGGCATTCATTAGATTGTTTCTTCTCCTCCCACTTCACAGAGTTCCCATAATGTGTAAATAAAGGCTGCGGTGACTTTAACAGGCTTTAATTGACTCCGGGACTGAATGGCCGTAATCCACTGCCACAGTGGCCCAAAGAAGCGCGCGTGTGTTCTGTAGCCAACATCAAGATAGATCCAAGATTGTCCTTTAGCTTCACACGGTCCAAAAAAAAAAAAAAAAAAACCTGGGAAGACTCAGGGCTTCAGGCGTTGGAGGAGGGAAACAATATGAGCTGATCCAGTTTCTGTAGAACTTCACTGTGAGATGGAGATGAATCCACTTCATGTGTGCGGTGAAGTTTTACACTGGAAAAAAGGCATTATGTTAGTCATCATCATCATCATCATCATCATGATAGCATGATAGCAACCTTTATTTATAATAGAATAATACAATTATTCAGAAGAATTAAAATATCTCATTGTTAAAAAGGTTTGAACACAGCACAATATTTTGGTTAAAATTCTTGCATAACATTCTCTAAAATTAGAAAATCTAAGTAAGGAATAGATCTTTAATTGTGAACATCTAGATCTAATTGTAGAAGGTCATATTCTGATATTTTGTCTTATAACTGATATTACCATTATGTGATCTTTTAATCTGTAAACTCAACAAGCATTATTTAGAGTGCCATTAGAAAATAAAAACTATTTAGTTCTGAAAAAGCATATATGTAATATTTTTCATGTAACAAACTTTTGTTAATTATAATAATAATAATGAAACAAACTATTGGTTTATAAAATAAACTAATACTAATTATTAATTATAATTCTGTGAGAAAACTCTAAAACCTTAGTGTATAAAAATGATTCTGACTCAGTGTGCATGAGTTTGTAATTGTGTGTGTGTGTGTGTGTGTGTGTTGTCCCTCAGTATGAAACCCCTGTGGTGCTGTACTCCAGAGCCAGCTTCCATCAGCCCTTGTTGATCCTCAGAGACAAGCTTAGAATCAATTACCAATTTCTCCTTTAGCAGAGTGTCATTTCGGACTGATGTTCATCTGGTTATGGCGAGCTGGGATCACTGCGCCGCGGCCCTGTCGCACAGGGATTATGTGATTATGCTTTAATTCCTTGTAATCTCTTATTAACTAGGCTACTGCATGTCAAATAAAACACAATGCATCACCCTTATAGGCTCTGCTCAGTCTGCCACTATGGCTGAAGTGTTTTTTTCTTTCTTTTTTTTTTCTTTCTCCTTTTTCCTCTTTTTTTTTTTCTTCCACAGCAAGACCACAGTCAGGTGTCTGATTTATATCAGCACCTTTAACGCTCTCAGGAGGGGGGAAAGTCACTAAACACACACACTACAGCACAGTTTGTAAAACAACAGGGGAAAATACTGGATTTTTTTGTGCACCTCAAGAAATTAATTGACTGCATTAGTTAAGGGATAAATGGCGATGGCTGGTGTGTTGGATTCCAGCAGAGTTTCACCATAGAGGGTTAATGGGAGTCAAGGCTGGAAGCGTTCCCAGGCCTGGCCCGAGGCCATTAAAGCCCAGTACAAGAAACTTATGGGGCAAATCAGCACTGAGCTGCTTCTTTTGCAGCCTTCAGGAGCACAATAAAGAACCCGAGAGCTTCACCCACTGCCTGCGTTACCCAGGGTACACACACATACACACACACACACGCACATACACACTCACACACACACTGAGAAACACAGCCCGCTTTTTGAACCTTGTGATGTGAAGTGATATTAATTTTGTTGCAGCTTTTACACTTATTGTTTGTATAGCATGTTCTATAACACTCATCAGAGTGAATAATGTTTTTATTAACTGATTTTAAAGAAAGCTGATCCCCCCCCCAATCTCTTGCATTTCTTTTTTTCCAAATGCATCATCTGTTCCTGCTGAGAAACAGAGAGCAGTGAAGTTCATGGCAGCGACCAAGCGCTGCGTTTCATACATTTCCCTCCTTTTGTGAATATTAAAGCTAAAAAACGTCCGAGTCTTGGCAAGTGCAGAAAGAAAGAAAAGAACAGAGAAAGAGAGAGGAGAAAGAGAAACCTTTCTGAATCTCTCCATGTTGCTGAGCGAACAAAGGCGGCGGTGCAGCGGGCTGGGTGTCCGGAGCGCAGGACGCGCACGGCGGAAACATATTGTCGCACCATGGTGTGCGGGGGCTCTCACCACCACACCGCATTCACCCGCACAACGGCGCTCCGCACCATTTGCATATTTGTAATTTATCACATTTTTGTTCGGAGCTTTTTTTTTTTCTGTCGGATTTCTGCGCGCTGAATAACGAAGGAACCTGTTTCCCCTGAGCCGCGAGAGCAAGCGCGAAAGAAGAATTCCTTCACATTACTGAGGAAATATAAGTTTGTCGTGTTTTAAATAGTTTTTTTTTCGAAATGATAGATGAGAAAGGACACGAGAGACATGCTAGGACAAAAAGAATCGTGCGCGCTCACGAGCATCGGCGCGCAAACACTGCGCGTTTTTTATTTCTGCGCTCGTTTACAAAAAAGGCTTGAAATTTTCCTTCTTTTTATTTTAAATTACACACCAAGCACCTTAGTATGTTTGTTGGTTTCTTTGTTTACTTTTTCAGACAATATTTTAACAGCTCAAAAACATACTTATTCATTTATTAGCTTAAAAAGACCAAATGACTAGAAAACGCGCAAAAACCTGATTTGGCATCATGACGCGTTTCAAAAGTACTGAAAAAAAATTACACAATTCTTTCTGAGGTTTGTGTTTGTATTAAGGTCCTGTGCATCACATGCAATATATACATAAAAAATGTCATTAATTAGTTGATTAATCCTGTTTTTTTTTTTTTTTTTGGTTTTTTTGCGCAAGTATATTTGTGTTCCGTGGTCAAGATTTGATCATTAAATCAACTAGGTTTTGTTTTTAAAATATAATGCAGAGAAAAGGGTTAATTTCTGAACTGATATCATCTCTGGGACGGTAAGAAAATTTCAAGAAAGCATGAGGTGATCGGAAAACCACCTGTTCGATTCTGGTAGGACTGGATCATGCAGATATGTTTAATTAAATTCTCCATCATTCTCCAGAGTCTCATTACAGCAATGAACAATACTCCCCCGCGTTTACTTAACTAATTAACTATCAGCGTGTCCCGCAGAAATGATATAAACACATCAGGTTTCAGTGAGTCAGCGGAGGATTTTTCTGGGATGACACCTCGGGCGTGTATTCTCATTCTCCTGGTGATATAACGAATGACTTCGCGGAGTAAAAGAAGGAGAAGGAGAAGAAGCATTAATAAAAATGGGAGTCAAGTGCCTGGCAGGCTCTGGATGAACCTCATATGGTAACTGCAGCCAGGCGAATAAAAGAGAAGCAATAATTCATAGTATGAGGCATGCAAAAGCTGGACACAATGCCTCTCCTATTAAGCGCCATATTCGAGCCCATTCTGCTGCGCACAAAGATCATAGCACGACGCCTTTATGGCTGTAATGGTGTGAAAGGCGAGTTGGAGGGGGAAGGTCACAGTGGCTGTGCATGGCAGATCCAGGGTGGCACTGGAGCTCTGTACGTGGCCAAGCAAGGCCAGCTGTCTCCAATGCACAGCTTATTATAACTCATCAGAGACGTGCACAACTTATTAAATAGTTTTTTGTTAATATGCTGTGCGCTGATCTGCATCCAGGTCCCATGGAGAAGTTCTGGGACCAGGCCAAGTGTCCTTCTGACGGATTTATTATTCATTTTATAGATCATTTTAAAGAAACGGTGCACTTAGAAGGCTATCGTCTTCATTCGTGGCACAAGGATTAGGAAAAATTAATAATGGTCTTATTGTTTGTATTAGAGACGGATTTGTGGTCGCTGAGCCACGTGCAAAGATCTTTCGCTTTCTGAGCATAATTTCAAAAAAATCTAAAAAAGAGAAAAATAAATCTATTTTTCTTTCTGGTCTACACGACTTTAGGTGACACAAAATTAAATATTTAAATTTGATAAACTCGATTTTTAATGACACTACTATGATATCTAGTATGGCTTCTTCTTCTTCTTCTTCTTCTTCTTCTTCTTCTTCTACTTCTTCTTCTTTAATAAGTTTAGTTTAAGTGACGAAGTTGAAATGATTAAAGAAATAATGAATTATTCCAATTTCCACTGTAATCATATACATTTTTGAATGATATCCGAAGATATCCAGTATGTCTTCTTCTTCTTCTTTTTCTTCTTCTTCTTCTTCTTTAATTTCATCATCATCATCACCATCATCAGTTAGAACAAGTTGCTTCTTCTTCTTCTTCTTTTTCTTCTTCTTTAAATTCATCATTATCATCATCATCATCATCATGCCCATGCCTCAATGTTTGACACGTTGGGAGTGAGAACAAGTTTCTTCTTCTTCTTCTTCTTCTTCTTCTTCTTCTTCTTCTTCTTCTTCTAAGGTGTTTATTTACATCCTCGTGGTCAGAGATTAAGTGTCTGTCAGGATCAAGGCCTGTAAATGAAGACATTTGGCTACATGAAGCTTCATCAGTCTGATAAATAAAATGCGTTTTGTTTAAGGACGCCGTCGAAGTTATGAGGCTTTAATAAACAGGAGTAATAAGACGACATAACCAGCTATGAACCTGGGACTTGAACTGACAGCCTGCAGGTTACTAGCACACAACCTTAACCCTTGAATTAGCATCTATAGTGATACATAAACACCTACAATGGCGCATTAACTGGCATTTCCTGTAGCTCAGTTTGGTGATGCTTCATTACCCTCATCATGGGGACTTTTCCATATGCTGATACAAATCATATACAATATATAATACATATACAAATACAATATCGATTTTTTTATATTTAATCAAATTTATTCAAATTTTACTTGTGTAAAATTGTGTAGACAATGTGTAGAAATGTGTAGACAACAACTGCTAGTACTTGTGCTCTGAAGGGCGGCAGAAGCTCAGCAGAGAAGGTTCTACATTATTCACCAAAACGTTGTTAGTTCAAATCCCAGCACTACCAGAGAGCCACCGGTGGGCACTTGGGCACAACTCTTCAAGCCCAACTGCTCAGTTCTGGACTGAATTTAACTAATCAACTCATTCATTTGTCTTTGGATAAAAGTGTCTACAGCGGTGCCCTGGCGTTTGCAGTCTCCAAAATAACCAGAGTTGCTGTTAAATCCGGATGATTTTTGCTGTGTGGTCTCACCAGTGCAAACAGTAGAGACTTTCATAAGCGTTAATAAGCGTTAAAGCTGCTCATATTTCGGATTATAGCGCTTTCATTAGTGTTTGGCCATCAGGGTGCCAGCTGCTAGATCCAATAAACACCAGTGGAGTCTCTTAAAACGTTTAACCCTGCCAAAATCCCTTCTCTCTCTCCGAGGGGGGCTTTAATACCCCACGATCCCTCTCCCCCTTTAACATGATAACATAATCATCATTATTCCACTGGATTTATGACGAGAGCAACCCGAGCAACAGGTGTTTGAAGTTTGGTTCACACAAGGGACCCCCAAAAAGGAGGGGACTCTCGGTGCCAAAGTAACCAAAGTAACCTCAAACAAGCGCACTGATATCTTTATTGCTAAGCGTAACATATCCATCCTTGTCCAGCTTTCTGTGCGATGGTTTCTCTGCACCTGGTTATTTCCAACTTCTTTTTATTTTCTTTCTTTTTTGTGTGCGTCTAGGCCCTGGATAGCAGCTGCTTAAAGAGAGACAGAGAGAGGCCCTTACAACGTCTCCAAGACGTGTTGGCATGGTTTTCTCGCCTTTAATGTAGCACTAAGCTTTGTCTTTGGTACAATATGGGAACAGTAAAGCACGACGTGTGGACGTAAGCGCACTTTTTTAACTATGGGACTCTGCAAACAGTTTTGTTTCAAGTCAATTAGAGTGATCAGCCAATTAAATTTATGTGCGTCGATTTTTTCACATGGAGAGGCGAGGGAAAAGGGGCAGCAACACAGAAAGAGTGAGAGACAGAGGGAAAGAAAGAGAAAAAGAGAGCTGGTCTTTAAGGATTTTAGTCTCATCACCTGGCGTTAATTTTACACAGAAGTGTAATAGCAGGCGTTTCCAAAAAAGTGACTATATTACCAAAAGGCCCTCGCCATCCTGTGCGCTTTTATTCGCCCCCAGTTAATAACTCATTACAGGGATTTAACAAATCCCTCACATGCATATGTTTGGTGTCTCCATATTTTTTGATCCCTCCGATGAAGCAGATGCTGCAATTGAAAATCCTGACCAAAAAAAAAAAAAACTGCTACGAGGCTGAAAGGAGGAGAGGGGTCCTGAACAAAGAGCCTTGGGGAGATCTCTCAGGAAGAGAAAAAACATTTACGGCCAATAAACAGACTTCAACCTGCTCCATTTCAGCCATTGTGCGGCCGTTTTTGAATAATTAAGGTTAATAAGAATAGGTTTTGTGGAGTTTGAATGCCAGGCGCACAGGTGCGGCGTGACAGGATGAATGATGCGCCTGATTTTTGCCAAACTCGAGAGCCCTTCTCTCCGAGCTTCAAGCTGATGGAAAATATTGTCACTTCTTTAATTCACGGCATTAGACGTTCACAGGAAACAAAGGCGGCCGATGAAAAGCTCATGGCTGTAATGAAACACACTTATGGCCCGAGATAAATGAGAGCCGGAGTCAATGGCCAGGCGCGTTTTCGCTTTGCGCGCAAGCAGCCTGCTCCATCTAAATCAAATAAAGGGAACCTTTCCAACTTTTAAAAAGACCTCGTTTTCATTTTTAAAGCCTCTCCGCCATTGCCATTAAGCATATGGGGCTTTTGTACGCAGCAACAGCTCTTGAGAAAGCAACCGGTGTCTATGTGGCGAATCATTTTAACTTTCAGAGCCAAAGCCGCATCCGCGCACAAAAGCGCACAGAAAAAAAAATAAAGAAAAGAGGTTTAAAAAACCAATCTGACATATGTGCGTTTGCGCTTCCCAGACCTGCTTTAGTCACAGTTTCGACCAGTTGCTTGCAAAACTCAGGGATAATAGCTTTCTAACGTTTTCTGGGACGGGGATAAGCATGTGACCATGGCGTACCGAGTTTTGCGCACGCACCGGAATGAAGCTCGGTGTGGAGCTGGAGTCTGTCTGAGCTCATTCTCTGTCTCTCTCTCTCTCCCTCTCTCTCCCTCTTTCTGATCTGCACTTTTTAAAAAAAAAAAAAAAAATACGCACATGAGTAAACATTTCAAACTGATCCTCTCAGTTGTTTCCAGAATTGTAGCAATATTAATATTTCATACCGCGGTAATTTCCTCTCACGATATTATCACGATATTTTTTTAAACATGACGTGTTTTTAGTTGAACTTGTGGAATAAAATCCACAAGTTTTTGCATAACTTCCGCGCGTTTTCTTAAGAAGACACGATGAAGATGAAGAATAAGCTTACTCTATATTATTATGTAATGTATACTATATTGTTTTTATTTAAATAAAGATCTGCTGGTAAGATATCACTCAGCACGTGACTGTGCACTCTGGAAGATGAAGTTATTCAAAGATAGTAGCTTATGATAATCTTTGTGCGCGCTTTGATCCACGTGCAGCTGATGAAGAAAATAAGTAAGAACAAAACTCGGAAATTGCTGAGGATAATAATAACCATTATTATTATTATTATTATTATTATTATTATTATTATTATCTTAAAAGTACCATCATTCGAAAAGTTTTGCCAAACTGTCCTTTGGAGGCGCACAAGAAGTGTCTTTTAGCTCTCTTTCTGCACGTTTGAAATTTTTCCCAAAGGATTTTAAGTAAATGTTTTACAACGCGAAGTAAAGTTCAGCAAAATTAAACGACGCTCCGGCGCATTTGGTGAGGCAACAGACTTCCAAGTTCACTGGTGCACAAAACAGCTTTGCCTGATTGGCTTTTTTCCGGATTAAAGAGGAAAATGCCATGTGCTGGGAATAATTCGGTTCCATCAGGATGATTAGTAGCTGAAAGTCGTGGTCTGGAAACGGTCGAATCTGGCAACCCTTATCCAAAGCCTGCTTCTTCCTGCAGAGTTCATTTCCAGCCACACACCTCATCATCCTCATCCTCATCCTCCGAGTCCAGAGTCCACCACCTGATGCAGCAGGTGAGTCAAAGGGCAAAAATATTGCTCACCACTGTGCCATGGTGTCTCATCTCTCTCTCTCTCTCTCTCACACACACACAAACACACACACACATTACACTCTCAGTGTCAGTGGCAGCGCCAAGTTTCTTCCAAGCGCCAGACTCGGACAAATGTGCTCTCCACTGCTGCTTATTCTTCTTCTCTTTCACCAAGCACCAAAAAAAGTGCCCAAAATTCCACACACGGTTTTTCTTGAACCAAAATGTTGTCATGGGTGAAAAATATAATCCAGCAGCTCTGCGTTTCTCGGTGTCCTTCATCCGCCGTCAGTCCCAGTCGGTGCCATTTGCCTTTCTAATGAGCCCTAATGAGATGACACGCGCTTTTTTTAGAGGCTTAATGAGGCGATAATGCGTTAAGTTTGGGATCACTTCATATTAAATCTGAAGCAAAATTGATAGGATTAGTAATACTTGCAAAAAGAGACAAATAGCTGGAGCGCAGAATTAATTGTAGAACGAATAATAATAATAATAATAATAATAATAATAATAATAATAATAATGCATCTTTAATGAAGCACATGGAGCTTACCCAAAACACCGTCTCATGCCATGGTTCCTGACTTGTTGACTTTCCCCTTCCATGTGGACCTATGTGTGTGTGTGTGTGTGTGTGTGGATGTGTGAGTGTTCGGATGTGTGTTTTGGGGGCTCTGAGAGTTTTTGAGTTTTGGGTTGGTTCTTAAGAAATCTGTGAGCTGACGTAGAGCGTCCAGAGAAAAAGCTTCCACGGGAAAATTCAGCCTCCGAGCATCTGCATGGTTCCCCCCCAGGGCCTGAGCCTTCCAGAAACCTCTGTGCTCTTCCAACTATTTATAGCTAATAAATAAACACACACACACACACACACACACACACACGCACACACACACACACACACACACACACACAGTGGAGCTGTTAACAAGCTGCTGCATTGAAATCTTTTGGCTTTAGGATGCAGGAGAAGAGTCATAGCTCAGGTTTAGATCTACACCCATCATTACAGCTGTTTATACACAACAATAGCTTTAATTCAGTTTTAGTTTAACTCTTAAGTTTAAGTGTATCTCAAATAAGACACGATGCTTTTTTTTATTACTACCACGTGCCTTAACAGTTACACCATCATGATCATCAACACACACACACACACACACACACACACACAAACACAGGATGCATATAATTACAATATGTACAACAAGTTTATGAATCACAAACCCGCTGAACAGAAGTTGAGAGGATATACATGACTGGTTACTGAAGATCATTTCATTTATGGAGAAAGATATATATCTAAAATAAAAGAGTTATTGGCTGAGTACAGCACAGGGAATTAGTCATAGACTAAGGACATAGACAACCCATATTTGGGATAAACAGAAGTGGATACTTTAAACTATTGTAGTGCCAGTTCAAAAGAATATTGCACAGAGTAGGATTTTGCACAGAAAACTGATTGCATCGTTTTTTTTGCGGTTTTTTTGCACCCAGTGTTGAATTAATTCTTAGTTTTGGATTAACTCTGAAGCTTTAGATTTGGTGTATATTAATGATCTCCGATTACACTGCCCTTGATCTCTTCATGGCCCTACGTTCTGTCTAATAACCTTAAAAACTACGAAATTTTGCCCTTGAATTTGAAGCCACTTGTTGGTTTGAGCATTTCTTTAGAAAAACAAACAAAAAAAAAACCTTACCTCGAGTGAACACATCCAACAGCACTATTTCATTTCATTAAAACTTCAGCATAGTGCTGTAAAATGATTATACTGTCAATATCGTAGTGTATTTTTATATATAGACATTTTATGACCAGTTTTTATATAATAATGATAAAATAAAAATATAAACCATATATAATTCAGCATTAACTATTAACTATTACAGTTTGTAGAATATGATCATTTTGTCCATAGTGACGTAGTGTCTTTGCAAACGTGAATGTATTATATATCACCAGTGACAGGTTATTTGCAAATAAAACAGAAAAACAGAAAAAGGCAGGCTTGAATGAATCAATAGGAGAATTTATTGAATCATTATGATCATCATCATCATCATCATAAATATAGACCATTTGAGACACGGTACATTTCATTTTTATAAAAAATAGGTTCTGTCTCGTTGGACATCCGTAGAAATCAACGTTAAATTATAAAAAAATATATTATCAGAAAATTCAATTAAGCAACAATTAAATAACGACGCACTACACAGTGATTGCCAGCGGCTCTATGTTCACTTTCAGTCTGGACAACTGAAATAATAATAATAATAATAATAATAATAATAATAATAATAATAATAATAATAATAAATATTTACATAGTAACATAAACGCGACTTATACACAGTGGAGGATCCCACACAGTCCGTGTACCGAGTAAACACCGGGATTCACGCGACCAGCTCAAACGGAGGCTCGTTCTCGATGTTAGTGAGCGCGGATTTGAAGTGCACTTTGCGAGGATCCTCCGGGGTCCAAACCTTCGCCCTGCGGATGATGTTCTGCTCCCGGAGCTGCTTCTCATCCGTCCAGGACAAAGAGTGACCGGCCAGAGGGGGCAGGCCGTAATCTGGGTCATCAGGGGAAGGAGATCCTGGAGAGGGAAAAAGGGTAATGCATTTAATAATAATAATAATAATAATAATAATAATAATAATAATAATAATAATCATCATCATCACCATCATCATCAATTGATATTAGTATACTGTTTTGGAAAAATGAGCCATTCTGTTTTTAAACACAGGTCTTAAATCTAAATCCTGTTCTCTCGTTCTCTCTACGATCTGCATATCAGATGTCCTGCTTTCCCTTTCCATGAGCTTTATAAACAGCGAGAACGGTAAAGGAAAGAAAGTCTGGAAAGTTCAACACATCTGAAAATGTCTTGAATTTGTGGAAAAGAAAGAAAAAGAAAAGATATCCTCTAAGCGATAATTACTACTAATGCGTAATTATAATGATAGCTACTATAACCTATATTATTATTATTATTATTAATAAGAGATGCATGGGACGCGTAGGGACGTGTGCACAGCTCTTACTTGTTCCTCTGTGGCAGATGATGACTTTTTTGGGCTGGTTTAGAGCTTCATGACTGGAGTTCCGGATAGGCGCGTCGGACTGCACCAGTTCCGCCAGGAAGTTGATGTAGCCGATGGCGAGGCGCAGGGTGTCCACTTTGGAAAGGCGTTTCTCGTAAGGCAGGGTGGGGATGTGCGAGCGCAGGCCTTCAAACGCGTCGTTGATGGACTGCATGCGTCTGCGCTCGCGCACGTTGGCGGCCTGGCGCAGCTGCTGCATCTCCTGCTCAGACCGCGCTCTCCTGCGCCTCTTCAGCTGCAGCGCGCCGTCACCGCGCCGCGGGGAAAACCCAGACGCACCGTACGACGAGGAAGAAGAAGAGGAGGAGGAAGAGAAGCGACCCACGTCGCAGCCGTAGTCTTCATCGCGCGCACGGCAGTCCTCGTAGTACTCTTGGATTTGGCTCGCGAGGAAGTCGACATCGTCGTCCAAGAAGTCGTCCGCGTCCATGTGCTCGCGCGAGCATCGCTCGGTGAAGAACTCGTCGTCGTCGAAATACGCAGAGGAGAAAGAGTCCAAGCCTGAAAACGGATCCAGCACGGTCTCCATCCTTTTTTTGCGGTTTCTGAAAAGCCGGCACGCGAAGACCTTTTATAAGGACATCGACAGTCGCGTGCCATTAACGGGCCGCGCCAGCCAATCAGCAGCGAGCAGCGACAGAAGCAGCGCACCTAAGGATAAGCCACGCCCACCTTGTTTACGCCCTCAGGCGCTTAATCCTCAAGAAGACGATTATTATTATTATCAGTTAATTAATTAGGGAACACATTTGACTGGTTAGTAGGCTTTTATTTATTCTTACATTCATTTACTTTATGGAAATCAATCAACAACCACCAGATACAACAACAACAACAACAACAACAATAATAATAATAATAATAATAATAATAATAATAATAATAATAATAAATGTCATGTTAGAAGTAAAATGTTATAAAGACAATTATACCATTAAGTTTATAAAGACCAGAAATCACAGTCATTTTTAATTCGATTGTTTGTTTTTTTTGTTGTTGTTTTTTTAACAGAAATACTGTAATTAGCCTATATAGGGCTGGATTTTAAGCTGGTCTAATGATTAATGAAGTTATTTAATCTTTTATTCATAACTCCTCCCCAAACAGCTACAAACAGCCTATAAACATTAATCAGCTTTCCTGAATAAAACGCAGTTCTGCACATGTGGCTGTTATCAGGTTATTCGATGGCCTGTTGATGTTGGACAATATTTTAATAACACTTTGTGTCTAATAATATTTTTAATGTATATATCTATATATTATTATTTAAGCCTTTATTGATTTTTCATTTGCAAACAGCAGCTTCAGTCTTCAGTCTGCTGCGCCATAAAGAGCCATCAGTCAGTTAAATATAAAAGCTTTATGACTTGGTGAAAAGACGCAAAAAAAAAAAAAAAAAAAAAAACCCAAAGAAAAAAACAAAACAAAACAAAAAAACAGTGGCTTGTAAACAATGACTGAAGAGCCACTCAGGTGTTGGAGGACTTCGGTTTGTCTCCTTCGCTCTTGTTAGCGATTAAGTGCTGTTTACGTTTGTCCACGTGCGCTTTTTTGCACCCACGGGAACCGGACAATGCGCCGGAGCGAGCACTGCTTTTGAAAGGTCACCCAGGCAGGTTGACCTCTGCGACCCTTTTTTTTTTAAGGCTTCTCTTAAAAAGCAGGTAGCATTCAAGGGCTCGCGCACTTCATTACCGAGGGGGACGTGCGGCTCCGGATAGAGCACGAGCGCCGCCGCACAATGCAGCACAATGAGACACAATGAAATACAATACTGCACAAAACGTGGGCGCACGAAAGGAGAGAGAGAGTGATGTCGGGGAGGAGAGGAACAGGGGGCCATCAATCAGTGGCGAGCTTCTCTTTTTTAAAGACGCGCCTGGGACGCACGGAACGCTCGCCTTTTGAAGAGGCACTGATGAGAAACTTGAAGCACGAAACTCCACGGGGTGTTATAACGCCTACAAAGAACCCAATCCTGATTAGAGTCATCCTGAATAACTTCTTTATGACGACGTGTAGATAAGCGGAGGCGCGCGCTTTGGGCGCATGAGCACAGCATCATCTAATTACATAAACATAAACATATTATTATTATTATTATTATTATTATAGTGGTTTATAGTTGCTCTGTAGTTGCTCATACTGAAGGGGTTACATCTCCAACACTTCAAAAGTCTGCATGAATTTCATAAAACCTCACTAAGATGTGCTTTGAGGTCAGAGGTGTGACTGAAACTGCGCCAGTTGCCATCCTGTATCACCATGCGGTCCCTGTCAGCCTATAACCTCCGATAAGCATGTAAAAAAAAATTTATGTTTTTTAAAATTACATTATATTGAATTAATAGCCTACCTTCGATTTTACGCTTTTTTTTTACGTATTACTCTACAATGCATGATGATTATCATGCAGTATAGAAATGCGCTTCGGTATAACTTCATAACTGTAACTGATGGTATGATGAGAAAATGATTTAAAAACAGACCCTAATATGCTGTATAGATATGCTTTATGTGAAATTCAAGTATATGTAAAAATCGATTTGAAAAAAAAAAAAAGATATACGTAATTTTGTTAACGCAGTTCAAGAAAAACAAAGAAAAAGTGTTTCCTACTATAGGCTACATATTTGAATTATGGGATGTTTATTATTTGGTAAAATTGTTCATTAAAGAACCATGTACTGAAACGTTTAAAAGAAACCAGACTGGTTCTTGTTCTGCCTCTGAGGTATTGTTTTAGGTTTTCTGGCCTTTTTTTTTTTTTTTTTTTTTTTAAAGAGACTAGTAACCACAATAAAGTAGCTGTTGAAAATATGTTTCACGTATTATTTTATTAAATGTCTAAAAGAAGTAGCCTGCTGAGTTACCAAGTAAAAAAAGAGGAAAAATTGAAGTGAGAGGAGTAAAATACCGACGATAACTGCAATACTCTGAGAAAATCGATATAGTGGATGTGGTTATATTGACCAGCCCCAAGTGCACCTGTGCAAAGTGCGCATGCAGTATTAGTACACGATATAAAAGTGTACTGATCATCTGTTTCCCAACTATTTCAGTCTGTACACACACAAACACACACACACACACACACACACACACACACACACACACACATCATATCAGCAGTGTTGCACTGACACCTGTAAGTGAAATGAGCACCTGTAGTGTTGTATTAACTTTTTAAGTGAACGCACTAACACTTCATTCAGCCAGGCGTCAAGTCAACACTGGGAGTTTCTGCTGTATGGCACTTTCAGCACGCGAGGCTTTTATCTGCTCGGGGTCTAGCATCGACTAAGCTCACTTCATTTCACTTCATTTCACTCGAGAGGTCATTAAG
The DNA here is from genome assembly GCA_037576675.1 of Pangasius sanitwongsei. NCBI lineage: Eukaryota > Metazoa > Chordata > Actinopteri > Siluriformes > Pangasiidae > Pangasius > Pangasius sanitwongsei. The sequence goes on from CM075023.1 coordinate 1,089,309, forward strand.
CGACAAGGAGGAATAAATAAGGCAGTGTTTGGAGGACAGGGCGCGTATGGTTTTATTATAGAGGGGGGCTGGTAGCAGCAGCGTGGCTCTCAGTGGTGGCCAAACAGGGCCAACAAATTACGCTGGTACCTGAGATGCTGGCTGGTTGGAGTCTATCAACAAACCCTATTCAAACAAAGATGGAGGGGGGTCATTTTTGTTAGAGAACAGGAGGCTGTGCTAAGAGTGTAATGGTTGTCGCGGCAAGCTGCAGCGTGAGGCTCGGTCCGTGGGAATCTCGCCACTTGCGCGCTTCGGAGAGTCAAAGAGCTGAATAAACACCGCAGCCTGCAGCAGCCTGTATGCTAAAGAGCGCATCTGAAACGGGGCCCGGATAAAAAGGTAGTGATAAATGTGCTTCACGTTTTGGGATCGACTCGTTATGAAAAAAAAAAAGCGTGGAGATTTTTTGTGGTGCCGGAGCGCCGCGCAGCCAGGGGTCTGTGCCAAAAACAAATCGCTCAACAGCTCCAAACCTGCAACTTGTTAGATAAATGAGGCTTCTCACACTGCGACTCGAGCAAACGTACTTTTGCACTTTCTTTTGTTTTCTTTTTCTTTCTTTCTTTTTTTTTTTTGCAAAGACATTCGAGCCATTTTTCTCCACCTGGTGCGCAGTTTAGCGGAGGATAATCATTCATTCCTGAAACAACATTAAAGTCGGCATTTACTTTTAAAAATAACTTCCTCATACTGAATGGCTGATTTTCATTATATATGCTATAAGTGTTCTGTTAATAAAGGCACATTTTTCAGTTCTAAAAGAGAAATTCACAGCAGTGGAGGTCTATACGCTGACACATTTTTCCTAAAATAAATGGATTCACGCAAACAATAATAAGATTTTTAAATATATTTTAATGATTGTTTATAGATTAAAGAGTTATAGTAGGCCGGGACCGACAACATGCTGTAATTTTTAATTGGTGTTAAGTTTTAATTGAAACATGTACATATGTTGTGAAAGACTTTACCTGTTTAAAATGTCTTTTATCTTTAATCTACATAGGCCTACATATTTGTACATGTTATATCAGTGGAATCACACCCATGATTTGATGATGATGAAAAAAATTACATGATATTGAAGTAATAGCCTACCTGCAATTTTACGCATGCGTATTATGCTCATACGAGTGCGCACTTCACCCGTAAATTTATACTTCTTCATATATTATAATGCTGGAGGCATTTCCTGATCATAAAATAGCCAAAATATGCTACATGTTGTTTTATTTTCTGACGAGACTATTTACACTATAAAAGGGCAGGACAGTTGGATAAGAGTGAACAACTTGTTAGAGAAGCAGGCCACAGAGTGCGGGGTTTGCCTCTGTATTAAAAGAAACACAAAGTGCCCTGGTAAATTGGAGTGGAAAGAACCAGTGATGACCCTGTACGCATTGATGTACCGCATACTGCATTACAGTGTAGAAGCGTTCAGAGCACTGAATGTAGGAATAGGAGAACTGAAACACAGCCGGTCAGTCACCTCGACACACTCGTTACACCAAAAAAAACAAAAAAAAAAAAACTTCACATTTCGCTTTCTGCGCCAGTTCCCACTTTAGCCATGCATAACATTAATTTAGATCAAATGAATTTCTAAATTCCATGCGTTCACATTCACGCGCATTCACGCAGAACAGGTGGAACGGGAAGCGCGCGCTGGTGGAGGAGCGCAGACGGCGCCACCGTGACCGCCACCTTCACACAATCAATTAAACGAAATGTCAGAGCCGCAGCGGCGACGGTGACCGCTGCAGACCGGGGGCCGGCCTGGGAATAGCAACACTTGGATCTCGGATTTGTGTTTTTTTTTTTTTGAACAGACGGTACAATGGCGAATATTATAAATGACACTCTTGCCGCATGGTCACGTGATTACAGCCTACAGTCGGTGCTAGCTGGAAGCCTGCTGGAGCAGATGAAGGAAGCCACAAAAAAAAAAAAAAAAAGAGGATGAGTTTTTTGGAACATGCACTTTCATTATTTGAAAAGAAAATGTGTTCCCAAAAGGTTTAATCCTGGCTCAGTAATCCTTGGCTAATCCGTGTAATCTGCAGTGTCAAACAGGATTTAAGGAGGGAATTCGATTAGAACAGATTAAAAGAACGGAGGATGGGATGAGGGAGTTCAGTGACATTAAGTGAGTGATCTAACACAATATTTCCCTTATTCCCTTATTCCCTTACTTCCTCTGCACAGTGGAGCCTCATGATGAGCTTGTTAATAAGGTGGTGAATTGAGGTAAGAGCAGGAATTAGGCTCAGTAATGTGGGGGACTGAGATTTGAGGTAAAACATTGACCTAAAAGTACCAAAAAGTGATAGTTCCTCTCAATATTCACAACCAGGACATCATGTACCAAGAAATTTAAACCTGCAAAAGACTTACACTTCCTGCAGTCGTTATAAAAACACGCAGGAATACTTTATATCCTTAAATTGCCTTTTGTTCGTTTTGGCTAATGGCTGAACACAAAAGGCTTCTCGCTTTGGCCTTGTCCTAAAAAGCTTTTAATGGCTTCTTTATGCTTTTAAGTGCCCAGGTACACGAAAAACCTGCAGAGGTCTATCGGTACCAAGGCAAGGTTGCCAGATTTTCATCAAAGTATTCATACAAGCAGGATTCACAAGAGGCAAAAGTGGAGAGAACTAAAATATTAAATATTCCTCTATTAAACTAATGAGTCTGAAGCTGTTTATTTTTTTGCATGATCAAGAAAGGTAATATATGAATAATATCAGTCAAATAATCACAGTCATATAAAGAAGCTGGATGATCTAGAGGTTTTTTCTGACTGTGCCACCATCAGAACACTAAAAAAAGGCCCCCAGGTACCACGTTTAAAGTATTTTGAAACAATGAATGATCCCTAAAATCATCCCTTAAGATTTCAGTGGAACCTTTATTTTTTAGAGCACAGGTTCCCCAGTCTGGTCCTGGAGTATCCTCTGTCCTGCATAATGCAGTGTTTTCCTGCTCTAACACACCCACTTCAACTCAGGAAGGGCTGCTAATTAGCTGATTAACTGAAAAGTAATGTGCGGATCAGGGGGTTCTCCAGGACCACAGCTGGAAACCTGTGGCTTTGAGTGACACTATAAGCAAATGAGGCACCACAGGAATGTAGAACACAGGAAAATATTTTCATCACTGGGGTTCTTTCTTGTGAGCTCTTGGGCATCCTAAAGCCATGATTAAAACCTGGTTTGGTTGCATTATTGAGCAAGTTGGGCATTGCAGTCTATCTGAAAACACTTAAGCCATAAGAGCTGAAAAGGTTTTAGAGGTTCTTCTCTAGGAACCTTGGGAAACATAAATGGTCCCTAAAAAGAACCCCCAAACTCTGCACATGCATGAAGGGAGTTCAATTTGGCAACGCTCTGGGCAGAGCTCTTGGGCAGAAAAAGTGGCGAGTAAATAAAATGTGTTTATGGTTTAAGATTATAGATTACTTGAAAACGCTTCATGACAAACCACCACAGTATAAAGATCTAAAGTTGTATAGGTCCTTCAGACTTCAGACTCCAGAATAGCTGAAAATTCCTCCAGGAAACTTGTTGCAAAGAAACATAAATTATTCGTAAAATGATCCTAATTATAATAAATTTAAAGATAGCTAAATAAAATGTGTGAATGGTTTGGTTGCTGGTTACTGAGCAAGTTAAAGTTTATTTGAAAACGCTTAAACCATCACGACCAACCATCCCATGACCATCTAAGCAACTGCAGCAAAAATTGATGATTCCCACCTCCATTCCCAGATCTGGCAACCCTGGACACAGCAGTTAGGGAGTGGGGATAGACAGTGGGGATCCTGGGAATCCCACCACATGCGGCACACAGCGCGCGCTGAGCCGCTCCGCTCTGCAGACTGCTGGACAAATTAGAGGCGCGCTGGAGGGATGCAGAGCATCAACACTTGTTTTTCAGCTGAGACATTGTGTCCTGATTTTCCGGTCTCTGTGTCCATGTAGTCCAGCACCAATGCGTGAATTCCACCCTCTGCACGTAGCGCACATTAAAGCAGTCAGCACGGATAATACCGATTTATAAACTTGTCCACCGACTCAATGGCACAAGCTCGCTCCGAGGAACGTGTCATTAGTGCATAAAGACAATGCAAAGGATTAATCCTGTGACGTCTTACTTCTTCTTAAAGTTCTTTTTAACATCTTTTATATGGGCAAAGTTTATTATCGCATAATTATATAGCTTACTTATTACTAACCAAGTGCACTAATTGTATCAGATGATGAAGGAAAGAGAGTACTAGCTACCTTCCTTTCCTTGTCGCTGGAGTGGTACCCTTAACTTCTGTACCTTTATGTTGCATCTTTCACCTGATAATGTGAATATACTGACCTTTAAAAAAAAAAGTAGATAATTGGACCATATTGGACCATGTCATTTTAGAGTAAAGCTTTAAAGATATGTGCACCTTTCTATGTTACAAAAGTGTATTTTTAACGGGACCACCCCAGTGACAAGGAACGGCTTAGTACCCTTTTACCCCCAAAAGAGATATAATACAATCCTAATATTCAACCAACTCAGCAAATGGGAAACATTTGGTTTCAAGGTGCTGTGCACATTAATAGGTTTATCTTCTTTAAGATTTAAGAGGATTATTGATTCCCCCATCATAACCTAGACTCATTGATTTCTGTGTTAATCTGGAGAAGCTGTGTTTGCCCCCAGGCTGTTTCTGAGAGTTTGAACATTCAACAGACTCCCACGCAGGATCGAGCTACTTTACTTTACACTCCTTTAACATCATGAAATATAGATAATTTATGACAGTCATGACAGTGTAGAAGCTAAAGGTGCTCATTCAACACTGTAGATCTTGCAGAAAAAGATACATATTTAAAATTCAAGACCAAGAATTTCAATTATTAATTATTTTCATTATTGTTATGTTTAAAGAAACATTGGAGTGTATAGAGATTAAAGCATATGCTTTGGTCTAGTCCTCTATAGCTAGATTAAATGAGATGGAATAGAAATAGCTAATCGTTAAATTTAATCTTAAACTAAAACATTAAATAATTAAGTCTCAGTGTTTCAGAGTAAATCAAATTAACAGCTCATAGATCTTCTCTCAGGTTTTGAATTAATCCTTTTAGATCTAATCAATTCAGAATCTTCTTTGTAATAATTAAAGTGATGGCTCATCCATTGCACTTCACTGTATTTCAGCTCAAGACAGATACATGGAGGCTAAACAACTCAAAGCCTTACCTCAGATTGTTCTTCGTCTCTTGCTGTGCTGTTGACTTCGTCTGGCACGCTGCAGGATTAAGTCTTAAGTCCCAAAACATTCTCCTTACCCAACATTTAACAGAAAAAAACAACACCGCACTGTCAAATGAAGTTATTCACATAAAACAAAGTATTAAAAACAAAAAATATGTAATGTAAAACAAGGTTGTGTACAGAACCTTCCTCAAGGAACAACTATTTACATGTTCATTACATCTTCACTATTAGAACAAATTCAAATCCAGAAACCTTAAGGGTCCTTCGGTTGTTCAACTGAGAGAATGAAACAACAGCGTGTTTCCCTCTCAGAGAGGATTCCAAACCAGTCTAATAAGCTAAGAACCTTCATCTATACAAAGAACCCCTTGAAGAATCCATATTTTAAACACCTAAATGGGCCAGACAGATAGAATTCAAGCAGCCTTGCAAGGCTTTGTGAACTAGGGGACTAGCAGATGAGAAAACTCTTAAAAGCTCTATGTAAGAGAATAAATCAGAGGAATTCATTTTGAAAAGTTACCATGTAGAACCCATTTAGAAAGTGAGAAACTCTACCCAGCTGAAGAGCCTTTGAAGAACTATTTTTCTACAAAAGTGATCCTTAAGGTCGAATTACATAAGTACATACATAAAATATATCCATCTAGCACCTTGAAAGGTTCTTTGATTTGTCATCAGAGGAAACTCTGAGGTTCTCTGTAAGAAGTCAAAGGTTCTCTGTAAGATCCTACAACAGTGGGTTTCCTTTTCAGAAAGGTTCCAGGTAAAACTCCTTTATAACGCTGGAAGCATTACAAATCTATGAAACCCCATCTTTTTTTTAAATATTAAAAACGTGTACATAATCTACATCCTTTATCCTACAGAACTCCTAAAAGTTCCAAGTCAGAGCCTATAACAGAAGATTTTTTTTAAAGATTCCATGTAGATCCCCTTTAAGAATCTAAGAAAAAGAAACAAACTCTTTTGTCTAAAACTGGTATTCTTGATACTTGTGTCAGTAATCAGTTATGATAAAGCAATAACAAGTCCACAGTCCACTAAGGTTTCAGGGAACGCATGAGGCTCTACAGGCAGCCCAAGGTCAGCGACGCTCCCTCTGGTGTCCGAAGTCAGAATTGCAGCTGTGTCCTGTACAGGCTCTGAGAAAGCATGTCTTCATTACTTTAATGAGCGTTAATAACACCTAGATGAGGAAAAAAAATTCAGCTGGCTTTGGAAACTGGTGACCAAGCAACTAGGGAGTGAGCAGCTAAGGATAAGGCAGATAGGGACCAAGCAGGTTAGAACAGGAAGTTTTGAAAGAGGTCATCATTTCAGGAAGCTAACATCAACACTGAAAGTTAGGATCCATAAAGTAAACACTAGCTTTAGGCTGTGTGTGGTCAAGCAGATGACATAAGGCATCTTAGGAAGCTTTATTAGCTACAGCCCAAGCAGATGACATCTGGAAGGTTTAGAAGCCAGGACTAACTAGGGCCAAGCAAGCAACAGCAATTTACCTCAGGAGGCTGTCAAAGACAAGCAGATAATAATATGAAGTTAAGGGTCAAGCAGTTAGGGACCAAGCTTTAAACTAAACATTAAAAGCTCTGAAAGAAAGAGGGCAAGCAGTTAGGGACTGACCAGTTAAGGACTGAGCAGTTAGCCAAAACGTTAGAGGCCAAGCAGGTAAGAACAGAGCAGCTCGGGGCCAAAAATATAGGGGCCGAGCAGCTAGGAGCAGTTAGGGGCTGAAGTAGGGGCTGTGGAGTTAGGGGTTGAGCAGTTTGAGGCTGAGGAGTTAGGGGTTGAGGAGTTAGGGGCCGAGGAGTTAGGGGCCTAGCAGATGATATTAACAAGTTTTAAAAGCTAGTGGCCAAGCAGCTAGGGAATAAGCAAATGGCAACAGGAAGCTTTGCAGGAAACATCATAAAGTTCTGAAAACTAATGACTAAGCTACTAGGAACCAAGCAGATGAAAAAATAAAGCTGTGTAAATGAGGGAATGAGCAGGTGCTACAGATAAACACTTTCCTCCACATCAGTAATGCAAGTGTGTATTGCGTGAGTTACAGCACAGACAGCGAGAGAAATAAAAGTTTGCAGAATTTATTGTGTGTTTGTCGTCTGTCTGCACACATCATGTCTATACATACAGTACAACATATTCACAAAATGAAGGGAGCATGACCGATCACTGAACAGAACCCAAACCGTACAAAAAGAAAATCAACAATAAATAAATACATTAAAAAGGTAACTAAATAAATAAGTAAATAAATAAATAAATACAAGAATTAAAGTACAAATAGGATATACAGTGTTTCTATGGTAACAGGTCTGCATGCGTGTCGTTGTAAAGTTTCTGTACAAACACTACGGACTAAAATAAGGGTCGTGTGCACAGATTTAGGAGGCTACTCGACTTCATCTGAACAGAAACGAAGTTAGGAAGCACTTTTCGAGACGTACACGCAAAAAAACACACATCACACATCCTTTCACACACACGCACTCAATAAACATAGAACACGACCACTGGGAGACCCTGATTTTGCTGCGCCCACTGCGTCCACGTTTCATCCTGAGATAAGTCCGGCCCACCTGGCAGGATTGGACAAACTGAGTCACATGACCGAGAGCCACTCCCCCAATGGGCGACAATACAGTGTACATTAAAAAAACCACGGTAGTAGGCTATAAGAAGGACAAACTTAACTTGAATGACGATGAAAAGTTTGCGTTTTATAGTTTTCATCTCATTTAAACATTTGTTAAAGTTTCTTTTTTAGGGGGCGGGGCTACGTTAAGCACCGCTATTGGCTTATATCCATAAAAGATCTGAATTCTACATAAAAAAGGAAGTAAATCTGTATAATATGCACTAAACGATATGTTTCTAAACGTGTCACAGGGTTTAAAACAGAGAACACATTTTCTCGAGAGGGGCGGGGTCACTGAGAAGCGTTTACAATAGCAAGCGACAGTAGAGGAAACAGAAGTGGCTACAGAAAAGTGAAGGCATCTTCTTTCATCAGCAATAATCCGACTTTTACACGCAGTAGGCCTCTACATCATCAGTGTAACGCTGATTGGTAATGAAATATTGCTTTTTAACATAACATACCCTGTCCTGCTGCTGTGTTTCACCCAAACATTACAATTAAGGAAAAATGCAGTTGGAAATATAGAAATATAAAGTCACATGACGGAGAGAAAGGTGAAGGAAGTCGAACCAGAAGTTTCTGTCTGTTCATTTCAAGTGTTAAAGGAACAATTTGGCAAAAAATTTAACTCACTGCTAATGTAGTCAGACATGAGGCTAATGTAGATAACGGTCACTCTCACTCAAAATGTTTATTGTAAAGGTCTCCCTCAAACCAGTTATTTAGACTGTTTGCTAAAACAAGCTAACTAGCATGAACTTGATATTAAATAAATTAGAACTGTCACTGTAGTACGTTAGCTAAACTTAAATAGAGTTGGTGACCTAAGTCCACAATCTATATGTGTGGAAAGTTCCTCGTATTCAGAGTCGGTTTACTCACCTGCTTAAGTCAATTATCTGGGTGCGCAGTTTATTAAAATCACCCGTGTGTAGTTCACGCCTCCAAGGTTAACAGATTTTCTTGAGTAGAATGTGAATACTGATGTGCGCAATTTCGGTATTAAATCCTCACTGCATGTGGTTGACTCTGAATACGACCATTGTTTAGCAAATAGTGCTACACAATAAAGTATTAAATAAAACTAACTTGTTCAGCTAGCTTGATGGTCAGCTGCTGTTACCACATGCAGTAAGGATTTAATACCGCTGTTACACAAACAAGCTCTTACTGCAGTAACTTAACATTACTAAACACTACATAGCTAGCTAGCTCGACACAGTAACTTGGGTGTGGTCCTCAAAAAGCCCTTTGGTATCTTTCTGCCCTTTTGGACCCACCTCTTAATTTAAAGTTTGAAGGCGGAGCTTAGAAAGCTTAATAATGTTGTTCAACACAAGTATTTATTTAGGGAAAAGATTCTTGGTGACTGTCATTACACGTTAGCTACAGTAGCCTCGTAGCTCCAGTGCAAAACTAAAGACACTGAAACTGCCTGACTGATAACATCTGGGGTAAAGTCTAGACATCTTTGGCCAGATCGTTCCATAAACACCTTCACATTTGTGGGAAAAACCAATGTAGGTGAGGTCATCACTTGACCTTTGCCCTCTGATCTGATTTCTCACGCATGACTTGACCCGTACCGAGGATGAGCAGGTTTGTCTCTTCCTAGGCAGGAAGGTGGAGTGTGAAGTGTATGATGAGTGTCCAAGGTTCCAAGGGTTTAGATTAGATTAGATTAGATTAGATTAGAAGTGGTCCAGGCTTCAGCAGGAGATGGGTGTGACGTCGAAGAGATGAAGAGAGATATTTTACATGGTGAGGAAGAGTTCAGAGACAAATCAGAGAGGAAAGAGATTCAAAATAAAAAAAAAAAAAAACCAGAGACCTGCTGTGGTATCCCTGGTAGCAGTAGAGGAACAGTATATCACAGATTATATACAAACACTCCGCCCATCCATTCAGCGCCAGGACAGTGTGTGTGTGTGTGTGTGAGTGTGTGTGTGTTTACTAGTGAAGTGTGTGCATGAGTGAGCATGAGTGTAACATGTAATCGATGATCCGATGTGTAACATTTAAGAGTTGATGATTCAGAGCTGATTCAATACAGTATTATATGATACACTGTGATTCAATATTGTTCATGTCAGAATTAATTTTATTGTGTACAATAATTAGAATAAATATATTTAAATATTTATAGAAAAACACAATTTGAATGAATAAGAACCCATGATCTACTTTCAGTTGCTAAACCTACATCTAATGATAACACTGAACTTTTTAACTGAAATAATTTTGTGTTGATTGATGTAAAAAATGGATTTGAAACAACTCTATTTTAATTAATGCAACATTTTTTTTTAAAATCACCATTTATCTGTGGCTGAAATGCAAACGGAGTTCTGTTGCATATCTAGTGCACTATGATATTATGTTAAACCCTATGTAGTGAGCATGTATAGTGAATAGGAGGCAATTCACGATTGAACCGTGTTGGAGGGGGCTTCAAGTATATTCTGGAAAGAATTTTTAAATAGAAATAATTTGAAATGTTGAAGACAGCGAACGTTAATGGCGATTCTGGATCACATTAGAAAAAGAAAACCACATTTATGTACATCAGTAAAAAACAACTGAGCAGTGTGTGCCCCCGCCCACACTACTGGAACTGAGGAACTTTTTATCTCCAGAAAATGTACGTTACTGGAAGATTATGAAATATTTTTAACAGATAGATAACAAATAGAAAAGTGAATCTGCATGTGATGATAACTAATGCAATGTTATGATGAGTAGGAGGTTTCTGTGTGTGTGCGCGTGTGTGTGTGTTTATATGTGTTGGCGCTCCTCCCTCTGAATCGGACCAGGCTGGCGTGTTTGTGCTTTCAGCAGTAATGTGCGCGAGTGCAGTATAGTGTGTGTGTGTGAGATGTATGTGGTGTGTTAGTGTGTGGGTGTTTAGAGTCTGGTCTGGGCCTCAGGGATGTAGATCTCGATGCTGTCTGCGCTCTCAGTGGCTGAGTTCTGGCGCACGGACGCAGCTCTCTTGGCTGCCATTAAGCGCTTGCGAGCCTCCTGCCGCTGTTTCTCAGAACTCTCGAGAGAGCGATCTCGCGCCAGCGGAGGATGGCACTTCACCGGTTTCTTTGGCACAGGGGGAGGCAACCTCCTCTCCTGAGGGGGAGATGAGAGACGGGGAGAGAAAGATGGAGGGAGAGAGAGAGAGAGACAGAGAAGGAACGTTTCCATCCAAATGTTTCACAAAATGGCAAGAAGAAAATGTGTCACTTCATATGTTTTCAATCATGTGCAGTAGGAGGTAGTGTGTGAACGTGTGCACTAGGGGGCAGTGTGTTAACATGTGCACTAAGGGGCAATGTGTTAACGTGTGCACTAGGGGGCAGTGTGCGAACGTGTGCACTAGGGGGCAGTGTGCGAACGTGTGCACTAGGGGGCAGTGTGCGAACGTGTGCACTAGGGGGCAGTATGTTAACATGTGCACTAGGGGGCAATGTGTTAACGTTTGCAGTAGGAGGCAGTGTGCGAACGTGAGCACTAGGGGGCAGTGTGTGAACGTGTGAAATAGGGGGCAGTGTGTTAACGTGTGCACCAGGGGCAGTGTGATAACGTGCACTAGGAGGCAGTGTGTTAACGTGTGCACTAGGGGGCAGTGTGTTAACGTGTGCACTAGGGGGCAGTGTGTTAACGTGTGCACT
>CM075023.1:1101027-1103527 GCA_037576675.1 Pangasius sanitwongsei
TATGTTTTCAATCATGTGCAGTAGGAGGTAGTGTGTGAACGTGTGCACTAGGGGGCAGTGTGTTAACATGTGCACTAGGGGGCAATGTGTTAACGTGTGCACTAGGGGGCAGTGTGTTAACGTGTGCACTAGGGGGCAGTGTGTTAACATGTGCACTAGGGGGCAGTGTGTTAACGTGTGCACTAGGGGGCAGTGTGTTAACGTGTGCAGTAGGGGGCAGTGTGTTAACGTGTGCAGTAGGGGGCAGTGTGTGGACGTGTGCACTAGGGGGCAGTGTGTTAACATGTGCACTAGGGGGCAGTGTGTTAACGTGTGCAGTAGGGGGCAGTGTGTGGACGTGTGCACTAGGGGGCGGTGTGTGGACGTGTGCACTAGGGGGCGGTGTGTGGACGTGTGCACTAGGGGGCGGTGTGTGGACGTGTGCACTATATGACAACTTTTACACCTCATTCTGTCTGTAAAATATTTTCTTTTTTTGCCACAGAAACAGATGGATGGAAACAGTGACGGGGTGAAAGAGTGACAGAGACGAAGCACATCTGGACACACACACACACACACACACAAACACGCAGCACTACGGCTACGAAGTGGTATGTGTGTGTGTGTGTGTGTGTGTGTGTGTGAGGATGGAGCAGCCCAGCAGGGGGAGGGGTTACAGTGGTTCTGAGTGCCTGATGGAATGACTTCTGAAAATGGTTCACTGTCAAACAGACAAAAAAAAAAAAAAAAAAAAGGAAAATAAGAGTGAATGAGAAAGAAAGCAAAGCAAAGACATTTGCAGCCCTGATGATCAATGACACAAACTTTACTAACACTGACGTGAAAACATAGAGCAAACATTCACATAACAGATGTTTCATCTAGAAACACATAAAAAAGCTGTGCATTGCTAATCATTAAAGCACAGAATGCATGTTTAAATCACACCGGAGTTTTTCCACTGCGTACTGAATCGATAATAAAGAACCGGCCCAAACAGGAACCGTGTGGTTTTAGCACAGGTCACAGTGTTCTCCTTAGTAACGTAGTAACTCCTTAGTAAAGATGGGATTCCATGAATTATTGTTCAATCCAGAGATTTTATATATCTTGCTTTGTGTTAGAAAGTTTGCTTTCCTGCCAGAAAATCAGATCACAGATGTGACAGCCAATCAGATTGCAACGTTCAAGATCCTGAGGCTTGTGGCTTGCTGGCGGAGCAACTAGAAACACAATAAAAAACTTGTAATGTCTCTATGTCTGTGATCTGAAAACTAATAGTATTTCTGTTCATTTGTGTTGTAAAGGGTATGTGTATATGCTCAACCAATCAGTGAAGAACAGCACTGTTAACTCCGCCCCCAAGCACCATTCACTTCTGCTGGTACTGATCTTGAACAAGTACCAAAAACCACACAAGTGGAACAGGTGGCTAGTTTAAAAAAAATTAAAAGAGCAGGGTTCCACTTCTTCTGGTACTTTGTGCAGTGGAAAAAGGCCTTTTTGAGGCTAAAGCATGCACATGGGTAAAAAGTTATCTTAACATGTTATCTCCCTTTGGCATGATGATGAGGTGTATTAGTATTATTAATATTACTGTATCACAAATATGATGAGTGTGTGTAAGTTCCTGAGTTCTAGCGCTCACTCAAACACTCATGTTTCTTTCGGTACTTCCTAGAACCCTGTTACATCCTGGATAAAGTCGTCATCGCTGTACCTTTCTCTCAGGGGGCTCGAGGGGTCTCCAGTTGTTGGCCTTGAGCTGGTGCAGCTCGTCGAACTTCAGGCTGATGTTCTCGATGGAGAGCTGCAGCATGTCCCAGAAGCCGGCCAGATCCTGAGCCACAGGCCGCGGGTGAGCGTTCGGGTTCTGCGGGTAAGAACGCGTTAACCGTGATGTTACAGATCACAATAACAAGTAGTGTAACACTCCAGTGTGCCATGAGAACATCACATGAGCTTTCAAAGGCAGAAGAGGCAATGACATTCCTGCTCTATTTAATGCTCTTTGAGTATTTACTAGTTATTGACCACTAGAGGTCACTACTGTTAAACTGTCAAACTAGACAATTAATCTTTTATTAAAAGGAAACTTTTTTTTTTTGTTTTTTTTGGTACAACTGCTTTCAGAAAGCTTCACTGCTCACAGAAAGCAACACTACTAAAGTCATAGGCAAGTACTCCATTTATAACACTGCTATAACACATCACTCCTGCACAGGAGTGTGGCTGTGTGTTAAAGTCTGTGTTTACTCCTCAGACATCTCGAAATGTGTCATCTTGTAACTACAGATGAACACACACACACACACACACACACACACTCGTTATATACTCATGCACTGTTCTACACACGTTATTCAGTGCTTATGCATGTGTTATAAAATCCTTCTCGACACAGCCTACACATAAAGCTGTAGAATGGAGTAGTACTAAAAACTAAACAGTAAAACAAAATATCATGCTATTGGACATGTAGTGGATTTAAAATTTGAAAATAAATTAAAATTAAATT
>CM075023.1:1108527-1126027 GCA_037576675.1 Pangasius sanitwongsei
AAAAACACAGACGTCACATATAGGCTCAGTGGTGCTAAGACACACACAGACACACACCAGCTCAGTGTGTGCAGTAGAGATAAGGTACAGAAACAAACACACTCCATCAGCTTCAGAGATTTTCTTCACAATCTCTCTCCCTGCTTCACTCCTCCAGCTTTAAAGGAGCTATTTAGTGAAAAAAAAAATTATACGTACACAATTTTCCATTTTCCCAAAATGTAGTCGATCAGCTGAGACATGTTCAGTGTATGATGTTTGTTTCCGTAGTTTTACACTGGAGCTATGAGTTATAAATAAACACTGCCCCAAATCACATCATTAGACTCCATAAAACCACTCCATAGTCCAGGGTGTCTTTTCCAAGATGGCCGCCCTCCCATAACGTTCCCGCGTTCAGCTACACGGTGAAGACAGACTAGCCAAATACATCTTGGTTGATCGACTACATTTACAGTACGAGGAAAAACGTGTGACTTTATTAAAGTATTTTTTTAATCAAACATCATCATCCTGCACTGAAATCCTGAAAATAAACCACCACCTAAAGATCATCATCTTTGTGGTGCTCCTGTGGTGGTGCCTTTCCATCACAAGACAGGATAGAGGAGTGGCAATACTTCGCACAGCACAATCAATAATTATACATCTACAGTGACCTGTGTGGTAAATTAGTATAGAAATATAATGCACACTGCTAGCATGAGTGTCCAAACTGCGGCCCAATGATTAGCTTTTGCTGATTATGTTTAATAATTATTATGTTTAAGAAATGCAAGTATACAAACAAAAACAGAATTCCCTTACATCAATACCATAAAATGAATTAAATATAAATTAATAAAGCATTTTACGTGTTTAATTAGCCAGGAATTAGTTCCTTTAATGAACAAATACAATTAATAAGTGAAATCTTAACCATCGAGCAGCTCCATTATTTATTCATTTTCGTAATGTATTTTTATTATTACAGACATCTTGAGGCCCTAAGTCTCATGATTAACAGTTATATTTACGCACACACTCCCTCTGGTGGTTATACAGGTGTACTGCAGGAACAGACAATGAGAGTGCAGTGGTCACTTCATCCTCTGGGATATAAATAGATCGTATTAAAAGGAAATAAAAGAAATAAAATTACAATTTCACAAAGAACATGCATGGATAAGGGTCCAGAAATAGTCTTTGAAACGGTTATTTGTGGAGAGTCTGTGGAAACGCCTACACGCCACGGAGTGTAACGCAGTCGGATATGACTCACTGTTCATCAGAGACCAATTACAGAGGGAGTGAGCGGAGAATAAGTCTAATGTGCAGTGTTACATAAATACTGACAGAGAGAGAGAGAGAGAGAGAGAGAGAAAGAGGACGTAATGGAGGCCGGGGCAGTTAGCAACCTCATTACGATCACCACAATGTGTTCGTAATTTCGGCTAAATAATGATGCTTCAATCAAAAGAAAACATATGTACGTACGTACACCCATGATTTCCGGTCACCAACTGCAGATCTTTCATAAATATTACGCACTATTCTGTTATAATGTCTTGCGAATATTGTTTTTTGTTGCCTGTGTCACATGGATCACGAACCTGAAGGCAGAAATATTGTGAGAAAAAGCGTATTAGAGCCTCACTAAAGCCAGAACAAAACACTTTCACATTCATTTGTTCATTTATTTATTTACCTCCATGACCCGAGCAGCTGCAATGTAAAGCATCGCTAACACTAGCCATGCAGCTAACGCTACAATCTCACGAGAATCTGTAAAATGGCCATTAAATGATATCTGGAGAGAAATCTGTCGGTTTTAGTCCGGAGTATTTCAAACAGACGGACTGATCTGAAGAGCAAGACTGAGAGATGATGCTTCCAATCCGACAGACAGGAAACACACGAGGAACCATCAAGTAGACAAGCCGATGAGGAGGTTAAACAAGTGCATACACACACACACACACACACACACACACACACACACACACACACAGTGCTCTGTAAATGACCTCAAGATCCTTCATGCGTGTTTGTGTGGGTGTTGTGCGTATGTGTGAATGAACATTTATGTACGCAGCCGCTCCAAAATCCTGAATCATAATTCACTCCGAAACAAAACACGTCTCACAAATTAATGACATGAGAAAATAAAATTCTTTACGGCCACTAAGTGTCAAGATCTCTTCCGAATTTTCTCATAACGGAGATCACGGAGCTCAAATGGCTAAAAACACACTCACACACAATCACACACACACCCTAACACATTTTTAGTGAGATGAGTCCCACATCATATGTAAATAACTCGTGGCCTCAGCGCTGTCGTGAAATTGTTGTTCAGTCGGCTAATAATTAAAGAAAAAAAACCACACTCAGTGTTGTGCTGTAAAAGGAAAATAATCAATGACAGGGTTTTCCTATAACAGCACATCCCGAAGTGTTTTATTCCTCTTACGCCACAACAATCTGCCAGAAATATAATGCGTAATGGTATAAAATGCGATATTATACAATGCAACATATTTCAAGATGTTTTTCAGTTCAGACAAAAGCATTCTTGTTTTTTTTTTTTTTTTACTTAAAAAAAAAAAAGTAAAAAGATTACTGTGCAGTAATCGAAATACTATATCAACACTTCTCACAACAAGTCCAAGAAAATTACAGAAATAAATATTTAAAAGAAAAGGGGCCTTCCAGTGACCTTTGACCTGCCAGTGAGCTGACGGTTAGTTCGAGCAACGGTGGACTTTGCTGATGTTGTAGAAGTTCTGGTGATACCAACAATATTCTCAGAAAAGTGTGTTGTGGCATTATTTATCATTACTTTGTGCTAATCAGATCTTTTGAAAATGAGTTAGCAGTGTCAGGAAGGCTTTCCTGCATAATAAAAGAAAAAAAAATCCCCACTTCCGCTCTGACCCTGTTGATGCTGTCGGCTGTATCGGGGGCAGATGGCGAGTCTGCGCCACGTCTGGGCTCTCAGCTGGGGTTTTTGGACGGCCAGAGGGGTAGAGGGCGATGTCCTCAATGTCAGACCTGTCAGCTTTTCCCATAATACATCAGGGTGGGAGCGTGTGGTGTGGGCAGCTGGATGTGCTTCATGAGCAGAAGGTTGTGCCTCCGTATACACAGACACACACTTCTTCTCAGAGTATCATATGTTAATGCTTATTAATGCTAATCACATTTCTGGCGCACACCAACCATCATGCAGCATCCACCCAAGTCTTTCTAATGATTACATAATGCTAACATGTCGCTAACATGCTCATAACTGCATCGAGGAATTAACTAGCATTTGTCACAGACTCAAAACCCTCATAACCCTCTTGTGTGTTTCATGCCTTGAGTCAAGGAATTAGAGAACAATTTATTTTTAATGTATACCATATATTACAAGGGATATGTGTGTTTTTAAAAAACACGCGTAGCACCCAACAGCGGTCAACTCACATAGACAAAATTTGTTTAAAAAGAAAAGCGCACTAAGTTCTCTGACACCAATTTGCCAGTTTGCACAAAAGATTTAGCGTTATTGTCAAAAGTAGGTTTTGCATATTATGCAAATTTAATTAAATGTGAAAGGCCGTGGCTAAATCGTCCACTTTTTATGGCTTGAGCTAAGAAATCAGGACAAAAGTATCATTTATACCATATATTACAAGAAATATACTAATTTTTAATTTCAGAAACATGATTAACTCCCTCACTGGCTAATTCATATGGACGGTATTCCTTTAAAAAAAAAAAAACCACACATCCCGTGTTCAAAAACAGACAATCTTACAGAAATCAAACACGACGCAGCACAAACACTCTAAACGCAGCTATTCAGCGCAGAGAAAAGCACTTCAGAATTAAACATGAAACACAAGTTTGTCCCTCATCCACTCGATGACTCTCTCGACGTCTCTTCGGTACGAGTGCCACAATAATGAGAAACCGCACCTTGACTGCTGCTCCTCCTTCAGCGTATTAATAACATGTTTTCATCCTGAATGTATTCCATGCGACTAAACCCGAGTGCCTCCATTGTGGTTCTGAAGGTCAAGTCCTTCAGCAAAGAATCATTTTCTTATTTTCTTCCGCATTTAGCGGCATGAACAAAGCTTGTTTATATATAGTGCTCGAGTAATAAAAAAATATAGGGAGCTAAAATCCTCAAAAAACTATAATCAGTAATAACAGCTATGTAATTTTAGAAGAATAATAGTTTTTAATGTACACCGAGCTATTGTATTGTCTCAGATTCATTGGGAATCAAACATGAATCACTGAATTAAAATGAATCAAATAGATATTTATGCAATAACTGTTCCTTTTTATTTCACTTTGATCCTGAGTGTGTTAAGATCGAGATGTTTAGCTCCTAATCATTTGAGATGTTGGGTATGCATTAACACGCATAGTATAATTATTTAAAAATGGCACTCAACATTAATGGGAATGTTAACACTAAGAATGATTAGCTGAACTTTGTCAAAGCTAGCTAGAAAATTGTTAATAAGCGAATTTAATGGCAACAGATGCATGAGTTAATGTCAGTGATGTTTTTAAAGGCATGCAACCTTTAAAAGTTGAAACAGAACCCGTCTCACATTACTATAAAGAAGAAAACGCCACCTCAGCAAAAACACTGTGGACCCAGTGATGTCATCAGGTGTCTAGGTTTATGCAGTGTTTCCTGGTTTATCACTGGTTTACCACTCTATAGCTCGGGTATGCTGAGCTTGCTCACTTTACACGTCATTAGGACTGAAAACGTTTCGCTGCTCTCATGTTCCCACTCAATAATTCATCCATTTAAACCCAATTCAATCAACAATCAATATTTATTCCTTTACCGTCCTAAACACTTGTAACATACAACCAGTCAGCCACTTCCTGTTCTGAGGGTAACCACGACAACAAATCAATATCGATTCGTCTACCAATTCCACCAATTCACCGAGACCTGAGGGAGCAGTTTAAAGCTGAAAACGTTCGACTGGTTCTGTTTTGTATCACACTGAGAGCCGCTTACAGTACTACAGTATTTAAATGCTCAGATTACTGATTTGTGAAGCTGTGTGAAATGTTCACCTTGTGAGGTAGAAATGACCAAAGCAGGACCAGATTAGAAAAGAAAAAAGAAAAAAAAAAAATCCTGCACATTTTAGTGGTTTTGGATTCATTTTCATGTTTGAGAATGAAATCTAGATTTGCAGAAACTTTCCCTAAATTAATTTATTTCACTTAAAATAAAATGTCTGTCACAATACACTAGAAAAACATTTTCTAATAAGAAGATCTTCCCACATGAGGGTAACATTTATGGTGGGAAGACTGTTTTTAGTTCTATCTGGAAGCAACAAATCCAAAGCTGTCGAAAAGTTTAAAAAACCAAAATATGATTCTTCGATACCAGAGAAATTCAAACTGTGGAGCGAAGAGACTGCAGCCAGGCGCAGGTGATGTGTGAGATGGAAAAATCTCAAAAAATAAATATTTAAAAGAGTGTATCAGACCTGCCAACCTTTACACATTCTGCGCAGGAGCTCCGCATAATAAAATCAGAGTACGCTGCTTTGAGTCGTCCCTCAACAAGTAGAACTCGACGCCAACAGCGTGGACGTGGACACATCCAGCAGGTCCAGTCCTTCTTACCACTAATTTATTTACCAGAAATACCCTTAAAATATACCTTGAACAAGAAGAAAGCTATTGAGGAAAAACTCTTTCTTTTGGGCATTTGACCTTGCTGTGACCTTGACTCTGTTCGGATCAATTCCAAAATCTATTCAATCAATTCAGTTCATCTGCTAGTTACAATGATAATTCCACATAAATCCTACAAACATTCAACCAATCGCTCTTGAGATATCGCACTAACGAGAATCTCGGAAGGACGAACGGGCAGACGAAACGAAAATATAATGTCTTCTCCCCCTAGTGGCAGAGGAATAAAAAGACACCAAAAGTGTCTTCTTTTTTTTGTAATAAAAACAGCAGATGAACCAATCGACATGTGAATCTGGAACAACTGACATTTGCGTAGGTGTTTTGAACTTTCTGATAGCCCCGCCCCCTTCCCCCTCCATCTCACATTCTTCTTCTTCTGGTTTTTCAGGTCTGCTGTATTATAAAACTCTTACATTCATGTGGTTTTATTTTATGTATTATTTTATTACACAGTTACTAATAGGCAGTAAAAGTCCTTGGCAAATGGAATGACTTTTTTTTGTATTCGTATACGCTGCAGTACTGTGAGTTTCGACAAGTTTAGGGGTGCAAGTTCTCAAAAACCTGGTAAGTAGGCCTCATGGGGAAAAGATCTGAATGTCTTTTCTATAGCATCACTCTAAAAAACATTTCTAGCATCATTATTTTTAAGAGTAGAGCTAGTAAGAGTAGACATTAGTGTCGCCTCTAGTTTGGATCTCTTGCTGAAAGAGAGAAAAGGACTGCCTTTCCTTCAGAGATGAACACACAGCCTATGCATGTGTGCTACTGGACAACGGCGCAAATTCCCGTTCTCGTATGTGCACACTGTGTGTGTATTCTGACCTGTGCTGCTCTGAATGGTCCGGACCGTGGTGGTGGTCCGTGGTGGTGACGCGGGCAGTAACGGTCCGTCCTCATCCTGCGAGCAGCCCTGATCGATGGCGCGTACGTAGCTGTGACTCCGCATCCGGAAACATCCAGGAACCGGCAAGTCCAGAGCGTCCACTGCCTGAGACTCCATCTCGCTGAAGACGCTTTCACACACAGCCTCGATCTGACCGTTCACCTCCACCTCGCTCACCTTCAGGAGCAAGTATATATAACAGAGAATAAATATTAATGATATGTGTATTATATCTTGTCTAAGAAGAGGGGTTGTTCAGAGGTCAGAGGTCACAAACCTGGCTAATGGTGCTCATAGCCCTCATGTAGCTCTCATTGCGTGAGCGGTACTGAGGCGAGGCGAGAAGAGCTTTAGGATCCAGACTCTCCATACTTCTGTTGATGGAAACTTCACTGACGGCTCGCAGATAGCTGTGACTCCTGATCTGCAGCTTCGGAGAATGTTCTGTAGAAATACTGCAGAGAGACGGAGAGAGAACACACAGAGTCGAACCATCAGCCAAAACACATGAGGAGCCTCAGAAACACTGAATGATTGAGGTAATGTGATCACTCGTGGCAAAAATCACATATTAGTGTGCTAAATAATATGAGAAAATGATCCACCACCAGCTCTTATTGTATATAGTGGAGTAGCCTAGCATAAAGGATAGCATTCATGTCGTCTCATGTGTAATAGTGATAGAAATTCCTGCTCTTTTCAGTGAGTCAGATCATTTGACTCGGGTCACCAAGAGGAGTCGTCTCTTTCAGTTCCCAAATGACTCTGCCATTTTTTTCCCCCCCTAAACTCTGCATTTTACTGACCTGTGATTATTTTTCTTCTCCTAACTATGACTGAAACGGTTTCAGAAAATCTTATGGAACCTTCTAAGTAACAAAATAACATTATTTGCATTTTACTTTAAAACATCTATTTACATAATCTCTAAATCTAAATTCTAGCAAGGAGCTATAAATACAGAAAGCATGGAATAAAGTTATTTTATTATAAAAACCAGAAAAACAGGAAATATGGACCTTTAAACGAAGTCTAAAGGATTATAGACTGCATCTGCATAAAAACGTGTATGGTTATGTATACAACTACTGTCCGAAATTCAGCAATCAGGCAACAATATGCACTAATGCTTGTCACGCTGCGTTTCGCGATCTGCCGACAGTCTGACGTTTTATTTATAGAGCTGTGAATGGCAGCCGTGAGTGGTCGCTCCAGCTGAGACGGTCCAGGCGTCAGATGTGCAAAGCGGATGTAGGAGAGTTTACAGAGCTTTGACTTCATCCACATTTAAAGCTGTGAAATCCCCAGTGAAAGGGACAGCCAGATTGGGAGGATATGGGGGAGCTGCAGTTTCTCCCCCCCCTCATGGCACATGCTCAGTGTGGTGTCGCCATGTTCACGTCACTTCCTCAGTGAGCGTGAACTGCGGGAACACACACTCGTGCTAAGGCCTGCATTACATCCAGAGCGAGAGAAAGAGCCGAGAAGAGGCGAGAAGAAATTCATTTAAGGCCACCCACACAGTTAACACACACATGCACACACACACCTGCACACACACACACAATCACAGCTGACAGGCAGACACATCGCCTCCAGCTGCAGCAGCATCAGCATCAGGAGGCCAGACATCAGTGGAAGCCACACACACACACACACACACACACACACACACTGCAAGCCATTCGCCCCCGCACAAGCCTTTGCTCTCTCTCTCTCTCTCTCTCTCTCTCTCACAGATCAGCTTGTGTAATTTTGAAAAAAAAAATTGGATTTCCATTAAACATGATGTCACAAGAAAATCTCAGCTCTCTCGCTTCATTAGCTGATTACCGATCCTGAGTCTCCAGGGTCAGCGCTTTGTAACCTTATGTTCACACTAGCAGGTGACCTTCCTTGTGGGTGTGGCCTGTCCAACACTTTTTCTTGTTCCGATGAGAAATGGTTTTTAGCTATATAGCTTCTAAAGCTAACTAGTTAAACACAAATTAAACAGCGCACTGATCAGTGTGAAAATCGGTTGTTACATGCTCGGCTTTGTACCAGCCTCATCCTCAGGTTGGATTAGCAAAGCAAGCTAACTGTACCAGCTACGTACACATATCAGAGGCACCAATGATCTCTGCTACTTCCTACCAAGCCTTATTTTTCGTAATATTTATTCTTCGTAAAGTCTCTCTACACATTTCACGAAAGGTCGTATAGACAGGACAAGATGAACTGTGGGGAACTGAAGAAACGTCGGGCCACATGCGCTATAGGATTGGTCCGAGGAATCAATCGAGACAGTTGTTCGGATTTGTCTCTTCACCGGGTCATACCTAATTTGCATAGAAATGATAAAATCTCTATTTAAACGTCGCTTTGACATTTGGCTCTGTGTCTCGCAAACACAGTACGTAGAAAATGAACAGTTGTCTGTCACTTTGTTACTTGCTCACGTAAACGTATGGTAACAGTCAGAGGTAAACAAACAAATCTGTCTGGCTAATTACTCGATTATGGAATCGACGACTCCTCTGTTTGTGTAGCGTTTATAGAAAACCGTTCTCATTACACCACATCCACTGTATATGCTTCACACCAATAATACTGCAAGCCAGCAAAAATCAATTCTGCTGGCACTGAGGATGCAGCGAGCTTTTCACCTGCAACAGCGCCGAAGTCAGAGCAGGAAAAAAGCGCTTTCATGGTGTCAGTGCAGCAGTTTTAAAGAAAGCCCACGGCTAATTAAGAGTAATTACTCATAGACTCTACGGAACAGGCTGCATGGTGTTAATTAAAACTGTGCGAATAAAGAAAGGAACCGTGGTTCTGCCGAGACTCTAATTGAAATTGGCACCGAGGGAGGTTCGCCTACAGAGCCTCGGCATTCCTGTTCCACACGCTCGAGTCCACTTCTAATGATGTACTCTTAGAGTAAAAAATAATCTTATGAGCAATTTACAATGAAAGGAGGAGGAGCCACCACCGGCGAAGCAATATGGGCGGGGTCAGGTAATGAGGAAAAACATTGAGCAGAAATGTCTTGAAATATTATCCATCTCTTTTGTATTTTTTTGTCAGATGTTCCTTTATGTCATAGTGAAAATGGCAGAGAATTTGTCATGATTTATTGCTTCAAATATATCAGGACATAAAAACACATAACTGTATCAGAGAAACATTCAAGATTAGAGAAACATCTCTAAATCTTTACAGAGCTTTAATGACTTTTAACTGTTTTTATTATTAAAATACTTGCGTATGAAGGCAGCCATTGCGCTAGCTGGACCCTAGCTAGAAGCGTAAACATTGCAATCAGCAGTAATCCTGCTTCAACTAGCTTATAGTTGTATTTGGAGAAATTTGCATATATATGTGTGTGTGTGTGTGTGTGTGTGTGTGTGTGAGAGATGCAGTGACTGCACTTACTTGAGCGTGGTCATCTCGGTGAGTGACGGCTGCGTGGCTTTGAGGTAGCTGGCTCGTCTCGCCTGCATCTTGGGCGACGGTTTGGGGCTTCCATCCGAGTCGCCGCTGTCGTCCTCGGCCATGGCTTTAACGTAACTTCCGCTGCGCATGCGCCTGCATGGGATGTCCTCTTCCTTCCCCATGGGGAAACCCCCCCACTCATCCTGAGGCACCTGCAGGGTCAGAGTTCACACACCATAACGTACAGCCTAAAAAGTCTCGGTATGCCTTAGGCCGTATCTCAATCTCTCTCTCTGTCTCACACACATACGTTAGACCTAAGACCCAACACAGTGGGTTTTCAGGACTTGACCTTCTGATGATCTTTCGCATCACTCAGCAGAAATAAATAACAAGATTATATACAAGTTGTAATTCTTTCTTAACGGGATTAAGAATGAATTATAACATGTAACTTATTTAATATTTGTTAAAATACAAATTCATTCTTCTTGCTGATAAAAGGATCAAGATGCAAGTCAGCAAAAATGAACAGACACACACATTATATAATATATATACACATACATACACACACACGCACACACACACACACACCGAAAAGCTATGAAGAGCCTTAAAAGTTAATTAAGTTAATTAAAATTTCATGTAATTTAAGTACAAGTGCAAACATTGCTACTGCACTGATTGTGCCACATTCTTTTAAGAAATAGCTAAACATTTTTTCTAAAAAATTTGAGCGTTAAACACAAGCGTTTTTGTGTCATAAAAATTAAAAGCCAATCAGGTTTCTATATGCAAATGTGAGCAAAGCCACAGCAATTTACACAGGGCTGAATGGGCGGGGCATGGGGGTGTTTCAAATTTGCTATTTTATACAGTCTGGATATCCAGGAGCTTCTGTCCTTTATATTGTCTAAGACAAATTTTTTTTTGGAGATAAAACATCAATTTGTTATATAAAACAATTATAACAATTCAAAATGAAAGATCTAAAAACTAATGTAAATATTTACATTTTTTATATTTATGTATTTATATTTTCAAATCCCGGGTAATATCTTAGTCCTGGCCTAGGCTTTCATTACATTTATAGTAATATGTTAAAATTGAATTTATTTTATTGTTATTAATTGCCTTTTCATTTTTGAAAAAAATTGTTTAAATTAATTAATATTTATTATCATATTATATCATACGTAATATATATTTTGCCACTCTTTTTCATTCTTTCATCTTTTGATTTTAGATTATTTACTTATTTTTATAATTAAAGCTGCCTAAAGTTAAAGTACAAAAGTTAAAACTGTAATATAAAATAAAATTTATGTTCTTATAATATTTGCCAGATATTTCACTTTAAGTAAGTAATAATACTAAATATAACCCCCATATTAGAAAATAATCTCAGTGACATTTCGGATACAATTGAATTTTACTGGCAAAAATTGATGAAATTTAATAATCACTGTTAAAAAAAATATTAAAATTTCAAAATGTATTATTTTTTATTTTAGAAGTACAGTATTGGAGTACACTTTTTAGAGAATGTAGGCTTTTATTCTAGTAGAAATTTACTGGTAAAATTAAGCCATCCATGCCATTTTCACACACACACACACACACACACACACACACACACACACACAGCACAGTGGGCAGAGATAATTAATGAGGCTGCTGGTGTGAGCTCGCATGATTGGGCTAACGATGCCTCCCTGTGTATCACAACATCTGTCTCGACTCCACTTGCTCACACAAACTCAGATCAGCTCCATTAGATAATCCACATGTTCAACATCACACATTTATATTCACACAATCTGACCTTAATGCAGAATTCTGAAAGCTTAAAGAGACAGTCTGACCAAAAAGTTACATTCATGTACATAATTTCCAAGTAAATCAGCTGAGACATGGTTGTTCTCGGGCTAATGTGGCTATTGTGTGTGTGTGTGTGTGTGTGTGTGTGTGTGTGTGTGTGTGTGAGAGAGAGAGTGTGAGTGTGTGTGTAGACACATGTAACACATAGAATTTTTTTTCTCCCTGATTTCTCACATAGCACAGAGTGAAAAAATCCCACGTTAAAGAATTCCTCTGCCACAGTGTGAATCAGCGCAGAGCTACCGTTGCCGTGGAAACGGAGGGCCCTGGCGTCACAGCGGGTATAAAAGGCAGTTAGTAATAAAACCAATGTGCCCACACACACACACACACACGTGTATATTCCTTAAAGACGCTGTGGGGCTGATTGGACACGTCACAACAACTGGTATTTTAAGGTCATGTGACAAACATCCTTGTCTCCTTTCGATCCAAACGCCTCTCACACAAAGCTTCAAGATAAAAAAAAATCTGATGGTACTAAGACTTCAAGGCATGATGTTCGCAAAAATATTTGACTAGCCTTGTATATAAACACTAGTCCACCAGTAGGCAATGTTTGGCTGTGGCAGACAGGTTCAAATTGTGAGTCAGCAAGTCTACAGCCATTGTGTTCATTCACCTGTGCTAGCATCGTACTTAGCTAGTTCACGACTTCGCTAGTTCGGTTTGGTCTACAGTAAGTGCCTCTGAAATGATCGTGTCATGTGTGTAGTCCCTGTAGACTGCAGGTTTGATGAGATGTGAAATCACTCTGACATACGCTAGATTTTTGTGAAACTCTTCCACAAATGCTGCCTTCTTTGCCTTTCCAAAACACACTAGGAGTTTTCCCTGAGAGTCTGAGCACTAAGCACCCAGCTGAGCTGAAATCCACAGTACAGGCTCCCAGCTTGCCAACCTGCTCTGACTTCCTGCCTCATTTAGGGGAATAAAAGATCCTGTCGAACGTCACAGCATCCAATTCCGCTCATTACAGCTGTCCGAGATACACTACTGGATGTTTCTCTGGAACACCCTTTGGTATTTTTCACAACATGCTTCCAAGATGTGCTAAAGTGCTACGCTTAAATGCTTGTCTTAAAAGGTCAGCAGTGATAAAAATGGAGGTCCCTTTTTAGTTCACACATTTTTATGGAGTTAAATTGCTAGGGCAAAATGACCATGTTTTTGTGGATATCCTCACAACTTCAAAAGTTTTCCCTCTCTCTCTCTCTCTCTCTCTCTCCCTTTTTCTCTCTGTCTCTCTTTTTACACACACATACATACAATTCGAGCAAGATCTTAAGAAGTCCGAACAGCTGTTAGACATGCTATCAAAACATCATTACAGATAATTTGGCAGCAGGATCATCCAGCGCTCGAGTGGGATTAACCGCCTCGCTTGAAAGCGAAGTGCTATCCCGCATCCCGCAATCTGCAACTGTTCAGAAAAAAAACCCTGAACATTCATTCACAGTTACTATGGCAACCGGGGTTCTGAATTTAGCACGTCCAAAATAAAAAAAAAAAAAAAAGATACAAGTTATTCTTTGCAATTTCCGAGCGTGAGAGAGAACATGGCAGAAATCCTCTCTTCAGAAGGAGGAGGACGTGTGACTGAGGGGCTGTGAATCACAGTCAATCACTCGTAATGCATCTCTGCGCGTCTAGTCTGTTAAAGCTTCATTTTTTGAAAGTGTTCTTTATTACAGATGGATCAGGTTGCTATATTACATTTGTGATTAAATTTATGAAGCATGCTTGGGCATGGAAAAAGGCGCTATATACATTTATATAATTTTCATTTTTATTACTAAAATTACAAACCATACAACTGACAATGAGGCCACTTTGCACAGAGGCCACGCCTCCTCTGTAAAGACCGACACACACACTCAGGCCATGGCTCCTAAGAGAACAATAGGCACAGATGCCTTTACTGGACTAAAAGGAAAAGAGGCCACACGTCCTTTATCAGAACTGACCATGCCTCCAAGACTGACAAACACAGGCCACACCTCTTTCTCTGAGACTGACAGACACATAGGCCACACCTTGCTCACGGACACTGACTGGCACAGAGGCCATGCCTCCTTTGAGAATATCAAGCACAGAGGACACACCGCCTTCACTAGGATTGACAGGCCATACCTCCTACACTGCTTCACTGCAGTGGAGGCACAGAGGCCACGCCTTCTCTACTGGAATTGAGGCACAGAAGTCACACCTCCACTAAAGCTGACAGGCACACAGCCTATACCTTCTTCACTGCAACTGAGCCACAGAAGCCACACCTCCTTCACTGAAACCGATAAACATACAAGCTACACCTCCTTCACTGGAATTGGACACACATAGACCGCATCTCCTTCTTTGGAACTAAGGTACAGAGGCCACATCTCATTCACTAGGACTGACAGGCACAGAAGCCACGCCCCTTCACTGGGTCTTTATTTATTACCAAGAACTTCAGTTTTTGTACTGTAACAACAAGTAACAGTGAGGTTAGCGTCAGTGCATGTCAAGGTGCCATTTATTTCCCCCTTCACAAAGCTGCTGTGATAATTACTGCAGGTCTCATGTGTAATGACCCTTTAATGACAGACATTTATTACCCAGAACCTTTCCTCAGTTTTTATTAGCATCTCATATTTTTGGTGTGCATAATGTAAACTACTGCAGGTCTTGTGTGTAATGACCCTTTAAAGACAATTATTACCCCAAATGTCTATTAATATTTCATTGTACAAGTCCCAGTTCATCATATGCAGCATATTAGCATTTCATATGTATCATTCGTGACCATGTTATTAGCCTAGCAGGGTGTATAAGATGATGAATTGTTAAACTATATTGTTTATGTTAGTTAAATATGTGTTCATATTTTTAGTAATATATCTGCTGTATTGTATATTGAAATTGGCTCCTTTTGGACATTGTGTATCCAGCTATCATGTCCTGATTCTGAGCGACAGACAGCTTCATTGCAGAGGTTAACTTAAGTTTGATTAGCCGATTGCAAAGTTGATATACCTTAAATTAATACTAGACTTTAAAAATCTTTACAATCTTGTTTTGTGACTGGTTGATCAACTTGTAACCTAAGCTCCGCCCCTTGTTGACCCAGGGATGCCTGTCACTCAATCCCAGGATGTGCTCTCCAGGCAACTGGTGCCTACATGATGTGGTAAGAATCGAACCCGAAAGCTGGGCTATTTGAATAATTAAACATGTGATGCAACCCACCATCAGCACTCTGCTCTCTTTCTGAAGTGCTTTTATGCAGATTTAAATAATTGAACGTGTGATGAAACGAAGGCTCCCACATCATCCTTGGAAACGAAACAGTCAAAAACAGTCAGGATCTGAAATCCTCAGATGCTCACTATGTCACTTGAGACCCAAACCAATCAGAACTACATTTCATTTAATTTAATCACACATCAAACAGACTTACAGATCCACCCCGTGTCCTTTCTTTATTTTACACATGCACACACATTAGACCTGTCACAATTATGACATTTTCAATCATTGTTTAAACATCAATAATCTAGGGCTTGACTTTTCTTTTCACTTCATGCCGCATTAATACGTAAGCGTAACGGCCCATTCCCATACGAAGTGACTACACGTTATTATGAGGAGCCATAAAATTCAGAAATTGAGACAGCTACCAAAACTAAAATGATGTGTCACTGGTGTAAGACGATGTCTGTCATGACACGAATGCCATCCTGAGTGTGTTTTCTGCATGAAAAAAAGCTCTAAATAGACCTTTAGTGTAGAGTTGCAATGCAATTACATGTATTGTACATGTAAGTAAGCAAAATCTCTGTCTAGACTGTAAAAGATTTTGCAAAGGGAAGACAATCTTGATCAACTCAAATATTTGCGATTACTTAGTGATGTTATAATTGTGACAGTTCTAATACACACCACCTCAATAATGCATAAATGATATAAAGGATTGGTAAAAAAAAAATTATAGAGAAAGA
Source organism: Pangasius sanitwongsei (assembly GCA_037576675.1). Classification (NCBI taxonomy): domain Eukaryota; kingdom Metazoa; phylum Chordata; class Actinopteri; order Siluriformes; family Pangasiidae; genus Pangasius; species Pangasius sanitwongsei. Next base: position 1,124,410 of record CM075023.1, read on the forward strand.
GATGAAATACTGAAGGTTCAGAGGTTAATTAAAAATACCAGAAATAATACATGATCATCTAACTAGAAAGTAAGGCGGCTAGTGGTTTGCACTTACTTCTCAGCAGAACTCAAATCAAAGCTGGAGCCTCTCTCCAGGAGAAAGCAGGAGGAGAGGAGGAGGAAGAGGATGTGACGGTGGTGGTGGTGAGGGTGAAAGTGAAGGTAGGTGAGGTAAGCATGGGGGTGCAGGGGGGAAATTATTAATAAAAGGTGTTGGAATTTTTTAAATTTGGATTTGGCATACCTGCAAGAATTGGCATGTGCGCTCCTGCTGACAAGCTTCTGCTTTCACTAGCGCCTTATCTAGATTTACAGCGGCCTGCTGGTACACCTGGCGTGCCCTGCTCACCGTGAGAGAGGACGACCATGCACTCTTCTTCGCCAGCTGTGCCACGTCTGTGCCTGGTGCCGTGATAGCGCACGTCGTGCACTTGGCCACATCGCTGCTGCTGCGCGAGTTCTTCAGCGTTGGCTCTGCTCCGCATGCCTCCAGGAAGTACTGAGACTGTGCCCGCTCCGGGTGACGCCCCACGGTCATGATGCCTGGCGTGGCATGGCGCAGAGGGCAGACATCCCGCTCCAGCTCGTCCGAGCTCCAGTATCCCGAGGGTGGAGTCCGCTGCTTGGGCTCGGCCGATTTGCAGCGCTCACGGCTCTTGCTCCTCTTGCGTTGCCGTGGTGTTGGTGCTGGCGTGTTCTCTCCATCTGGACTAGCTTTGCTTCCATTCATACTGGTCTTACCATGTCCGTGCCCATGTCCACCATGGTGAGGCCCCTCTAACGAATGTGACTTGGTAAAAAGTTTCTGCACCGAGTGCACCAAGTGCCGGATACGCCCAGGACTATCATTACGCTGCTCTAAAGCAGCCGCAGCAGCTGCTGCCCGTTTATACTGCAACGTGTGATAGCCATCCCGTGCCATTGGAAGCTGCCGATCCAGATGTTCCAGCAGGTTCACTGGCACTCGTTGGCATTTTCCCGCAGGCCCCATTCCACCCGTGTAGGGCACAACAGCACACTCTTCCTTAGACTCATGGCTTGTGCTGTAGTGGCGCCGTGGGAAGGTCCCATAAGGCACCACACAGTCCGGCTGGTACGAGCTCCGCGACGAGTAATACGGATGATCAGGAGGAGGTGGAGCCTCGATCTGGCTGATGAGGTAGGGCTTACGATCACCGTGGTGACCCATAGGGTCATACGAAGGCTCGCAGGCCACCATGTGATGGTGGCTGCGGCTGCTGGAAAGGCCTTTCATCATCATCATGGGGCCAGGGTCACGTACACTCACTCTCTATTAAAGGCTCCGTACTCTCCCCACTGGACCTGTAGAGAATAAAACAAAAATGCAATAAACAACTGTACACACTAAGCTCATTATAGATAGACTTGATACACTTGATTCATTCCCAGTTCCTGAGACTCCACGTTTGATGCTTTAACACACCACAGCTGATAATGCAGCCCTTAATGGCCAGGGTCACTTACGACCAGGAATGTACCTCCTATGGTTCTGAAATAGTGGATTTCCACCCTGGTCATTTCTGGCGCTTATGGAAAGTCCACAGCCAGAGGTTATG
>CM075023.1:1127203-1139703 GCA_037576675.1 Pangasius sanitwongsei
TGTAATTCCTAAATGGTAAATGCCATATTTTTGTGGAACCTCTTAAAATAAAGCTGAAAGTCTGCACTTCCATCACATCATGTTTTATTTCAAATCTATTGTGATGGTATATAAAGGCAAAATCACAAAAACTCTGTCATTGTCCAAATACATCCGGACCTAACTGTGTGTGTATGTACATACACAACTGTGTATATATATATATATATATATATATATATATATATATATATATATATATATATATATAAATATACACACACACACACACACACACACACACACACACACACACACACATACACACACACAGGAAGAATGGGGCTCATTTAAAGAGGGGCTCTCATGTACAGAGAGCTAGAATCACGCAGAGATCCACAGGGGTCGCATTTGTAAGAAGGACTCGGTGCTAAGCACTGTATCAGTGTAAAGTGTAAAGTGTATTAGCAAAACCTAGCACACGATCCATTATCCATACTACCTGGATGTTTGTAGTGCTAAGAAACCACATGGTTCCTCACGTCTTCTAAACAACAAAATATCCATCCAAAACATTTCACTACTAATTTGCATTCATCTATTACACACTCAGTGGTTTGGCCAATTAAAAATCACAGAACAGAACAGAACAGAAAAGAACACAGGAGAACAGTTTGGTCAAAGGATGAAAGTAATGATTTTAGTGATAAAATCTGAATTCAAAAGTAATTAGATTATTAGGGTGGTTTTATTGGTTTTAATTTATTCCCCCCGTGTCATTTCATCAATGAAACATTTGTTTTTTAATGTTGTGCTTTGTTTACAATTTGACATTGTTACTTTTTACTGTGTTATTCATTAATCAAACATTATAAAACTGACCTTTGTGCTGTTTTTCACTGCTTATGTGCTCTTGAACCGTAACTGAACCAGGTAATGTTTTTTTTATTTCCACACAACATCAATCTTGAATAAAATTCACAGTGTGTGATATGGATGAATTCCTACAGAGTTTATGCTGCACTTAACTTGAGCCCACATTTTTACATGCATAAGTCATGTGTTTCTCAGCGCTAGTCTTTTTTTTTTCTTCCAACAATAAGCCTGGATAAATATTGTGACATAGGCAACTGCGGGAGCAAAAAGTATGGCTATACTACGGCTTCAGGTAACCAATCTGTATTTAGTTTATGTACCAAATTTATTTCCTATGTGAACAAGCTAAATATTAGCAATGGCCAAATAGCTTGCTAGTCTGTATATAGTGTATACACAATAACAGGTTAGCACCTAATTAATGAATGAAAGTGCAGCTTCCTAAAAATAACTACAAGAAAAAGCACTACCACATTGGTGTATTATAATTATGCCTAAGTCAAAATTATAGCATAATTATGTCACCGTACAAATCGAAGCACCTACTCCAGGTACAAAAGGAGGATGTAGGTTATAAAGCACAGTAATTGAAGAAAAATAGAGGAGGTAAAAATCGAAGAAAACTCAGTAAAACAAAATAAGACTTGGGCAGTGAGTCATCCTCAGAAGTGGCAGCTTATATTTATTGTAGGAAGGGGACTTAGAGAGAGTGTTAAAGTTTTATTACAGAATAGCGCTTCAGCAGTACAGTGGTCTAAAAACCGCACGCACGCACACGCACACACACTGTCCCCACTGCCCAATTAGTATAATGTACACTATGTTGGGCACACTCCCTTTACATCAATTTGACACCACACCGTTTAATAGAGCGGATCTCATTATGAGCCAAACACACCGTCATCTGCTCTCACCGCGAAGGTTTCTTCCACTGGCTTTGTTTCATACTGCATGGATTACACAAGCCCTTGTTTTGCTTGTTAAGTGCCTATAAAAGCACAATCACCGCTTCCCAAATCTCCATGATGCCATTCTGCCTGAAGGCCCCTGAGACGTGCAGAATGAGAAATGTCTAATGGCTCACTTTTTCCTCCCCGAGTGTGATCTGAGAAAAATAAAAGATTCTTTTAAACTTCTTTCTAATGAAAAAAGCACACCTCGTAAAGTACATCCCCATGATGGGAGGAGTGTTATTACCACCATTGTCACAGCACGAGACTCCTCGTCTACTCGTCTATTTTACAAAATGTGCGCTCAAAAACTGAGTTTTGTAAAATAAATAAATAAATAAATAATTCTCTGGCTTGCCCTTGTCATGCTTTTCTGTCTCTCCGTCAGTCTCAATAAAGGAGGTGTGGCCTTTTTACCTGTCAGTCTCAATAAAGGAGGTGTAGCTTTTTACCTGTCAGTCTCAAAAAGGAGGCGTGGCCTTTTACCTGTCAATCTAAATAAATTAGGTGTGGCATTTTTACCTGTCAGTCTCGATAAAGGAGGCGTGGCTTTTTACCAGTCAGTCTCAATAAAGGAGGTGTGGCCTTTTTACCTGTCAGTCTCAATAAAGGAGGTGTAGCTTTTTACCTGTCAGTCTCAAAAAGGAGGCGTGGCCTTTTACCTGTCAATCTAAATAAATTAGGTGTGGCATTTTTACCTGTCAGTCTCGATAAAGGAGGCGTGGCTTTTTACCAGTCAGTCTCAATAAAGGAGGTGTGGCCTTTTTACCTGTCAGTCTCAATAAAGGAGGTGTGGCCTTTTTACCTGTCAGTCTCGATAAAGGAGGTGTGGCCTTTTTACCTGTCAGTCTCGATAAAGGAGGTGTGGCCTGTGTACCTGTCAGTCTCAGTGAAAGAGTCGTAACAGAGAGATTGTTTAATCAAACATCACCTTGTCATGATTAACGACAGCAAATGATGCAATTACATTCATTCATTTTGTCACCTGACACCATCATTATTACAGTCAATTACGAAGGCCACCATCTCAAATTCCATACACGCAGAGTCCTGTGAAAAAATATCCATCTGTTTGTTTCATAAACATTAATGAACGGGAATTAACTTCAGGGGTGACGGGAGTTAAACAACAGCAGAGCAGGGACTGATGGAGATGTAGAAAAGCGTAGAGAAATGACAGAAATGTTCACACTCGGCGCTCAGGTGGCGTCACATTCCTGATGAGGTCCCGAACTGCATCATTATTCATTTTGTTATTTGAGATTAAATCATTTTTTCACAGGTGATGATGACACTGCTATCAGGAACGCATGAGAGGATGTCCCTTCGCTCTGATCACTAATCTGAATTTACAAAATGACTTCAGAACCTTGTTAAAAGCCTGTCTTTCTTTTCCACCAGAATAAAGATGCATGTCAGCAGAAGAGAACAGAACTGCCAGCTTTTAAACACAAACAACAGGAGGAAGGAGGGAAGAAATGATGCTCTCATACACAGCAGTTCTTTCCTTCCTCTCCCTTTCCTTTCCCTCGCTTTTCTTCTTTCCCATCCTTGTCTTTCACTACTTTACATTTCCTTCCTTCTCCTTTTCTTGTTTATCCTTTTCCTTTTTTCTTCCCTCCTCTCCCTGAAACATTCATTTCCTTTACACCTTTCTTTCCCTTTCTTTCATTCCTCTACTTTTCCTTCCTCTCCCTTTCCATCCTTCCTTTTCCTTTTCTTCTTTCCTTTCCATTTTATTCCTTCCTTTTTCATCTCCTTTTCCTTTCCATTATTCCATTTCCTTACACTTATTTTATTCCTCCTTCTCCCTTTTATTGTTTCCTCTCCCTCTTCTTCCTTTGTGTCACTTTCCTTTCATTCCATTTTCTTCCTTCATTTTCCTTTCCTTCCTCACCCTTTCTTTCCTTCCTTTCTTTTCCTCCCTTTCTTTCCTTCATTCCTTAATCTCCCTTCCCATCCTTTGTCTCCTTCCTCTTTCTCTTTTGCTACCTTCTTTTCCCTTTCCTTCCTTCCCCATTCTTTCCTTCCTTCCTTCCGATTTCTTTTCTTAATCTCCCTTTCATTCCCTTGTCTCCTTCCTCTTTTTTTCCATTTCCCTTTCTTACCTTCTTTTCTTCTTGCCTTCCTTTCCATTTCTTTTCTCTCCCTTTCGCTCCTTCCTCTTCCTTTCCTCCCTCCCTCTCCCTTCATCACACACTCGACAGGACGAGAAGCTAACAGACAACGTGTGCAGCAGATACATTGATCACCACACGGCACTTGGACAGGAGGCTGATTAATAATTTATACGCGCCTGTCATCTGATTCTCATCTGATAACTCAATAATCACTTGACATTTATTTAGTGCAAACGGGATTACACTCCTGCAAAACCACATTACTCGTGTCTGGCTGAAAAATGTTCAAAATGTCAAATCAGCTAGTACCTTAATGAGGAAAGGTGCCTGCTAATGATTAGCCTGAGAGTAAGGCAGTGAGAAGAGGCTGTTTCTGTGGCTCAGCGTGCTCCCACTCACTCCACGCTCTTTCACAAATAAGGACGAAGAGAGGCTTTGAAGTCAGCTGATTGTGTAATTAGCCGGCGTTCCTACAGCAGCAGTGGCTCTGGTGCACGTACTAAATCGATGCATCGGCCCTTATTGTGCATTTCGGTGACTCAGAAGCCTTTGTTGCAGTCTTCCTGTGAGCCAGAAATAAAACGCAACTCGGATAGATGCCGTCTCTTCCCACGCACACGGAGAACCGGGACTAGGAACTGAGAGAGAGAGAGAGAGAGAGGACAGGAAGAGATAGGAGAAGTGTGTTCATACGCCATTAGATCACTGCGTGACTTCTGTGTAAGAGTCGCCTCAACGTATTGATGTATAGTGTGGCGTTCATGTGTTCTCAGTCTGTTTAAAGAAGCAGTGTGTAATGTTTAGCGCCCTCTGCTGCCTGCTAGGCCAGATTGCCATTGCAATAAAAACAATAAAAAAAATTCACCTTTACAGTCATTTATTTAATTGCACGTAGTTTCTGAATTAAAACTATATTTGACTCGTCTCAAGAAAAAAAAGCAGAGCTGGGGAGGTGGAGCGTATTTCAGGGCCAGAAAAAATGTAAACAGTAGTGTAAAATGAAGAAACTAGCCACTGTTTGGCTAAATTGTGAGGTATTACTTTCTTGGGTATTTCAGCGATCATTAGACTGCCTTCTGAAAGACACACACTTAATCTCGGGACTACCAATCAGTTCTGCCACCAGCATTCATTTACTGTTAGCCAAGTTAGCATTTTTGGTCATGCAGAATTGAGACACAGCCCTGATCTGATGCAACTGAAAGCGCAGAGTCGAAGATCTGCTTTTTTCTCCATATTACTTTTGCTGAGAGAGCATTGTGAGCAGCGTGAGCAACACACACACACACACACCCCCTCCTTTTAGTTATGATAATCAAAACAGCTGAAACCAACACACTAGGTCTTTGTGAAGTATGCATTAAAGTGTGTGAGTTTGTGTGTGTGTGTGAGAGTGTGTGTGTATACAAATAAGTTCCACTCCAGAAATATCTCAGCGGACGTAGGGTGAACATCACCATGGAAACAGATGGCTTTCGTACAAATCACAGAAGCCCTGCACCAAAATGTTCACATGCCTTTAAAAGCACACACACACACACACACACACATTATCTCTGAGTGATTAGAGAGAAAACACTACTACAACTAAAGCTAATACTAAAGTATAAAAACCCCTCATAAATGATCTCAGCTACACACACACACACACACACACACACACACACTTAACTGTTTAAACATTTAACACAGCAAACTGCTGTGGTATAAGAGGAATAAAACACTTTCAGAGCATGCTGTTACAGGAAAATGATCAACTTCAGGGTGGTAAAAGTATCTCTGCTTCATAACCTTACTACAAGAACATGATGTGGAGTGTTTTATTCGTTAATTCAGGAGTAAATAATAATCTGTTTGCTCATATCTATACCATGCAAACTCAGGAGATCGCTAATTAGCAGACTAGCATCACCATCACCACAAACCATGCTAAAAACGTCACTGGAAACACACATAGCTTCAATTTAACTGCCCTTTTTTTTTTTTTTTTTACTTTTTAGCTTAATTCCATGTGAATTCAGCTAATTTATTTAGCCACAATACATTAATGCAGGATTTAAAAAAAAATATATAACACAATTTATTCACTGTTGCCATGAGCTAGCATTAGCACAGAATCTCTTTCTAAGAAAATAAATACATGATGCCTTTGATATCTATATGGTTCCAGACATTTCTGTTGTTATCTTGAGAAAATTAAGTTTCTAAATACTTTCTTGTGCACATACTAAAGGCTTTTAGAACTAGAAAGTTAACGTTAGCTAGCTAGCATAATTTCTAGGCAAATGCTGGGCAAAATTAGAAGAATTGGTGTTATTTATCAGTGGATATCTCACAGTTTCTGATTAGTTACATCATGAGATGTCTTATTTTGACAAGTTTTAAGTCTTGTCATTCAATTTATTTAACTGTCGACGAGTCAGGATTGTCACTTTATTAGCTATTAGCTGACTAATAAGCTAGAAGTTTGAGGGGTTAAACTGCTTCTCAAGAGAGCCTTTTTTTTTTTTTTAACACCGAGTCCTTGCCTGCTCTCTCTCTCTCTCTCTCTCTCTCTCTCTCTCTGTCTCTGAACAAACAGTGCCGAGTAAGTGACTAGTGAAGCGAACCCTCCGGAAAAGAAGGGCAGCTTATAAATATTTAATGCAAACACAAACGCTAGCCTCGCTAATATCCTCATTCAGCACTCTGGCATGTGGGAAAACTGGAGAGGAATCATGAAATCTCCCGACAGATTAATCAATAAGATTCAGTGATAAACTTCTCAGCACAGATTGATGGAGCTCAGATTTTTTTTCTTCTTTTCACAGATGCACAAATGTGTTTTATCCAAAGTGAGCACTTCACTGCATTTTTCTTTATATTAGCACAATACACTGCTTAACAGACATGTTTCATTCATGATCAACGTTCAACGATTCAGTCTTTCTGAACCAGTCAGTCAGGAGAACGAATCAGTATCAGTCACCGCAATGCACCGAGTCATTCCTTTTGTTCAGTTGTTATCAACAGGATTCGCAATTTCAAACCACAAAATTTGAATTTGGAAGCTAAAACACTACATTTCCACGCATTCACATTTATAAAATTTGAAATTTTACATCAATTTACGCTATATGTTGATCTGTCTGTGTTTTAAACATCAGATACTCGTGCAAGTCGCATTCGCAGTTGCATGTATACCGAATCAGATCCGTGACCCTTGAGTCAGTGAATCATTTCGGTCAAAACCTAGATTCATTCCTCTATCAGTGTTTGAGTTGGTGACTCTTTTTTTCAAGACCTAGATTCACTTTCCTATCACTCTTTGAGTCGGTCAATCATTCGTTCACAGCTGAGATTCATTCCTCTGTTAGTGTTTGAGTCAGTGAATCATTCATTCATGGTGGAGATTCGCTCCTTTTTCAGTGCCTGAATCAGTGAATCTTTTCTTTGAAGACCACGATTCACTCCTCTATCGGTGTATACAGTAAGTCAGTGAAGCTTTTCAGTTATGACTAAGATGCGCTCCTCTCTTAACCAAGGTTCGATCAAAACCAAGATCCACTTCTCTTTGAGTCAGTGAATCTTTTGGTCATTACTTTTTTTTTTTTTTTTTTTAAATCTGTCTGTGTTTCTTAAACATGTGTGAACTGCATAAGTCAAATTTGCAGCTGCATGTATGAAGAACCTGATCAGCACTCCTTGATTCAATGAATCATTTCTGTCATGACAGAGATTCACTCCTCAGTCATTCAGTGAATCAGAAGAGTTAAATGATTCCTCGTCAACTAATTCGGGTTAAATGTGCAACTGAACGAAGCTGTGAGTGAATCTAAATGAATCATTTAACTGAACGACTCAAAAGACTCACTATCAAGCACTCAAAATGATATCACAGTGAATCACTGGGTACTTTAAAGGCTGATTGACTGGATTGTTGATAAAGTAAAACCTGCAGATTCCTAACGCATCCTGAGGATCATACGCTGCTTCCTAGATCGATGTTTACACTGTTCGCTATTTCTGCTTTCAACTGGGCCTGTGAGTTAGAAACACGAGGTGAAGGACTGTGGAGAACTTCACACAGGCCAATCAGCAGCTCCAATCAATCAGTTAAAGACTGGAGAAGAGCAAACAAACGTCCACGGGGAACCGCAAACACACCGCAGAACCGAAAGCAACTCAATTATACTAACTGACACACATCATTAGTTCAGTTCAGGGTGTGTGGAGATTGACAACATCTCTGTTATTCACCCTCAGCTTTGTGTGTGTGTGTGTGTGTGTGTGTGTGTGTGTGTGTGTGTGTAAATTAATTTTACCAAAGAGATAAGTTGGTAAAACTGGTGAAGACCGGCATGACTGTAATAAGGAGTGGAGTTAGAATAAATATATTACCGAGAGCTGTGTTTAGTCGTGCTGCTACAATATTCAATCAGTTTTTATGTTAATATTTTGGTAGTAAATGAACCTCTTTATTAAAATAGAAGTATGATATTGTGTCACAAAGCTAAATGTTTGATTTTAAGCTACACCACTTTCTTTACAAATTCTTCTTTAAAACTACTGTGCACCTTTTATAAAAGGTAAGTAGATTTTTTCCAATATCAAAACGTGTCCAAAACGCGACACTATCACAGGAAGAGGCCATTTGACTGACAACTAAATACTCTTTTTTTTTTTTTTAAATAAAAATTTTTATTTTAGCTAATGCACTAACATTAGCATGCTAGTCAACTTTAGTTTGCGAGTTGCTCAAACCACTTTAATGAAAATAAGCAAAATGAAAGAATTATAAAATGAATAACAAACTTTTCTCATGTAGTGTAATTTTTGTTCAGTGAAACTATGGTTGTAAAATTATTGGCATCCTTACAGTGAATATTTGGCCAAACTTCCACTTGAGATAACAAGTGACAGCACTGAGCATCTTACTAAAATGTCCAGCGAGGGTAAGAGACGGTTTTCTCTCTTGATTTTCTTTATTTCTGAAACAAAATACGTTTTAAAAAGATCTTACGAGAATGTTTTTTTTTTTTTTTTTGGTTAAAGGACTTTCATCTTTTGTTTCGGCAAGAAATTTGAATTATTTAAATAAACATATGTGACGGTTTTTCAATAGTCACTCCAGGGTGCCAATACTTTGAAAGACAATGTAAACAAAATATTTAGTGTTACAGTTCACACTTTGGCAAAAATTGCATGCTGACAGTCAATCTAATAAAGCATTACAAACTAAATGATGTGTGTGTGTGTGTGTGTGTGTGTGTGTGTAAAAGAGAAAAAAGCTGCACATTTGCCACCCACTCAATTCTATGAGTCAACTCATCCTGCACCAAGCGTGGGAGAGAGGGAGAGAGAGAGAGAGAGAGAGAAGGAGAGACAGAGAAGGAGAAAGGTGGAGAGACAGACACATACAGAGAGAGAGAGAGAGAGAGAGAGAGAGAGAAGGAGAGACAGAGAAGGAGAAAGGTAGAGAGACAGACATACAGAGGGAGAGAGAGAGAGAGAATGAGACAGAATAAAAGAGAGAATATTTCTAATTCAAACAAAAGCCACCGTTTTTCCTTTTTCTCCCTCGTTGTGTGATGGAGGGATGTGATAGTGTGATGGAGTGATAGTGTGATGGAGGTGTGAGTCTCAGTCTTAAGAATAAAGCTGATAATCTCACTCCTCACAGGAACGTCAGAAAGCTTCACAAAGACCGAGTGCAAACTTTGATCCCTAAAATAAAAGGTACATTATGCTTTCATGTGAGAAGAACTCTATTACTGAATCTCTCACTTTCTTTAATGATACAAACTTTTGAAACTCTAAAATTTACTCATTTCTACTAATATGATAAAATTGCAGACATGAAATAAACATCCAGGACAAAATTTGGTTAAAAATCAGAGCGACTTTAGCATGGTGCTGTATAGTAGACTGTGTGCATTAGAATAAACTTCACTCTTTCATTTGGCTTTCAAAACACACAACGTATGCAAAACGGCCAACGCCCAAACTCACAGACACAAAACCTAAAGTCTCCTCACAGCAGCACAGCCAAAGCAGCACAAACCCCGAGTGTACAATAATAATAATAATGATAATAATAATAATAATAATAATAATAATAGCTAAAATGTTTTTAACCCCTTGCCTACAGTGGCTTTCTGACTAATCAGTGAACCGAGTGTTCATAATGTTGGATCTTTTTTCCCCATCATGGAGGGAAAATAAAATCTTGGATAGTTTTCCTTTTGTGCTTCAAAAACTTTACAATGAAATAAGAGGGTTGTGACAATATTTCCCCTAAAGCTAGCCTATTCTTACTATGTTTCTTGCTTTTAAGTTACACCGTATTACATTTAACAAGAAAGAAAAAAAAAAAAGCTATTTCCTTCTTTAGTCCAAAAAAAAACAAAAAAAAAAAAAAAAAAAAAAAAAAAAAAAAAAAAAAAAAAAAAAAAAAAAAACGAACAACCTTGGAGGCGTGAACTAAACTAAAGTTGAACGAAGAGCCTAGAAAATCAACATCCATTTAGCTTCCAGACCACCACCTTTAAACACACGCACTCGCCTTTATATCAGAAAAAAAATCAGGGATAGAAAATGCGGACTGAAGAATGAAAAAGTGTTTTTATCTTTGCTGTCAAATGTAATACGATGCTATTTCCTTCATCGGTTTAGAATACGAGGAACTTTCCCTGTGTAAATAAAGTAATGTGGACGCAAGTCAGCGAAGAACGCCCGACAAAACAAATATTCTATACCTGCTGAATATTAAATTCCTGAATTCTGAACAAAAGCCGAGTAAATGTATGAAATGAATGAATAAATAAACAAGTCACGAGTCACGAGTCACGTCTGCAAACGACGTCTTGCTCAAAACTGACGTATTACGCACACAGTGCGTTTATCAACACCGATTTCAAATGCTGAAGAGTCGCTTTCAGGAAAAAAAAAAAACAGAAAAACCAGTAATTATTTATTTACAAAGCTGTTAATATCGCTGTTTTCCTTTTAGCTGCTGATTTTTGTGGTACAAATGCTCCAAAATAGAGATGAGTCATCAATCACTAACATCCGCTAGGACAATGGAGTGACGCTCTGCTACAGTCAGGCAAAAAGTTACAAGAAATTTCCGTAAAAAGATTGTTTGTGATCTCAATTCTAAGCCAAAAACAATCCAACTTCTTAAAAAAAAAAATCATGGAGCTCTAAATTTCTAAAATCCAGTTACTCAAGACAATACAAAACAGTGAAGATAAAGAATAAATCTAGCAATAAAATAAAAACAGAAATATTGTTGTACAAAAAAAATGACCAGAAGTGTAAATATGTGTAAGTGAAATAAAATGAAATATGAAAAATGTAGGAATAGAAATGTGTGTAAATAAAGATGTAAATGGAAATATTCTTTTAAAAAACTGAAAAAAAATACAATCCTGTGATTATATTCTAAATGCTAATAAAATAAAATTAAAAATTGAGCTACAAAATTGTACAACATTCAGCCACGCAAAATTCCGCTAAAGCCACAGTGCTTAAAGTGATAGATAACGAGTGCAGGGTGAAGTGTGAAGTTTTCCAGCAGAGTGTGTGTGTGTGTGTGTGTGTGTGTGTGTGTGTGTGTGTGTGTGTGTGTGTGAGATTCAGCAGTCCTGGCAGTCGTCCAGAACAAAACACCAGAGAGATCAGTTACTGATTTCCTCAGGCCAAAGCTGATTCATTAATTGTGCTTCACTTCACACACACACACACACACACACACACACACACACACACACACACACACACACACAGAGAGCAAATATCAAACAGCTTTTTTCACTTTTCACATTCTCCCAATGCAAAATGTCTCCGCTTACACACTTGATGTAAAAATGACTCATTGGATTCCGAGGTTTCTGTGATTAGCATAAATAATACTGCAGGAGTGAAAACACACACACACACACACACACACACACACACACACAACGACAATTTTACATTATTCATGCAGCCTGATCTCCTGAAGTGAATATTTTTAAATAATCAATACAGACAGAGGACAAAAGAGAAAAAAAAGAGAGAAAAAGAGTGAAAAAGGACAAAAGAAATTAAAAGAGCAGAAAATATCAAAGGAAAGGAGGAAAAAATGGAAGTGAAGAAAATAAGTCAAAACAGAAAAGAAATGAAAATGAAAACTTCAAAATAATGAGAAAGAGAAAACGAGAAAATGAAAGAGACAGGAAAAAGATAAAAAGACGATAAGAGAAGAAAACACAAAGACAAAGAAGAGAAGAGAAGAGAAGAAAACACAAAGACAAAGAAGAGAAGAGAAGAGAAGAAAACACAAAGAAGAGAAGAGAAGAGAAGAGAAAACTGGAGAGTTTTTAAGGGTGGAAAAAACTGGAAACCAGAGAAGAGCACAAATAAAGAAGAGATGAAAAAATGAGAACAAGGGAAAAGGGAGAACACAACTAAAATAGGTGGAGAGATTAAAATCAGAATAAAAGTGTAAGTGTAAGAAAAAAAAAAAAAAAAAAAAATCAAACGAAGAGGGGGAAAAAAATCAGAAGAAAAAAAATCAGAAGAAGAGGAGAAAAATCAAAAGAAAAGAAAG